>CM030359.1:286396097-286446097 GCA_017893485.1 Hemerocallis citrina
AGAGAAAATGGTGATGCGAGATAGGAATCAAAGCGACGTTTGGAATAAGGAGCAACAAGCGACAACAGCAACAGGCAGCAAGCAATTGATTACCACTGCTCTATGTTTTGGTTGGTGACTAAAGCAGTCGACTGCCTTTTGTGGCAGTTGACCGTATCGGGGCAGTGGGCAATAGATGGGCTGGGTCTTGGTAATTAGATTAAAGCCCAAATTTTCTCCAAGATCATACGACTCTCATTTATTGATTATCTCTTCAGGATACGTCGGATGGTTATTGTGCCAAGATATCAAAACTAGTGTTTCTCTAGATCTCTATATATTATTGTATTAACCTCATTTGCTAGGCAATAGTGAAAGTACTAAATTGAAGAGAGTTTGAGAGGTTTTTCAATTGTAAACAACAAGTATTTTCTGGTGAGGCTTAAGTGATAGATAAGGTCGTAGTGAGAGTGGTTGTAACTCTTGTATTTTTTTCTAGTTGAATATCATCTAAGTTATTTCTCCCCCGGATTACGGTTGCCTAAACCGAGGCAAAATTGTGTGCTTTGGTGTATTTGGTTGGATATATTATTTTGCTTAGTGGTTGTTCGTAATGATCTTATTGCATAAACTCAACACAAAATTCTAACAATTGGTTCAGAGCTTCCGCAAATCCTAACACATAATACTTGACGTGGAACTTAAATTCCATGGATATATAAGACATGGTTATTGTGTCAAGATACCAAACTAGTATTTCTCTAGATCTATATATATTATTGTATTGACCTCATTTTAGAGACAAGAGTGAGAGTACTTCATTGAAGAGAATTTGAGAGGTTTTCTAATTGTAAACAACAAGTTTCTTCTGGTGAGGTTTGAGAGATAGATAAGGTCGTGGTGAGAGTGGTTGTAACTCTTATATCTTTCTCTAGCTGAATACATCATCTTAGTTACTTCTCTTCCGGATTAGGTTTGTCTAAATCGAGACAAAATTGTATTTGGTTTGATACATTATTTTGCTTGGTGGTTGTTCATAGTGATCGTATCGCATAAACTCAGCACGAATTTTTTATTTTAAGAGTTGGTTCAGCGCTTCCACAAATCCTAACACATAATACTTGATATGGAACTTATTCCATGGATATATAGGACATGGGTACTCCTATTTCCTAATACTCCTTTCGTTCTTTTTTCTTCTTGTTCTTACTCAACTCCTACGATAATGGCCGCATAGCAATCATGTTTCCGCTTTTTGTTGTCTGCATGTTTGGCCAAATTAATAGGTCAAATGACACTCTCACATGCAAGCTCTTTGTACCTTTACTCTGTACCAAATAGTATGTGATCATTAGCTGTAACCCTGTATCTGTGTCACATCACCAATGGAGAAAGACAGAATGGATCCAATCTCTAGGTGAGAGGCCTGAGACTTTCAAGAAAGCTTTCAACACACCTCTGTTTTTCACTCTATCTGTTTCTCTTACTAGGCTAATAAGCTTAAGAAGCAAAAGAACTGCAATTCTGAATATATTTCCATTTCAAATGTGAACAGGAAAGAAATTGAACTTCGAAGAAGACTTTAGAAAAGAAAATTGTAAAATGAAGTTGGGTTGGTAGAGGTTGGTAAGGTGACAAGTGAGAGGTTTGGTTTCTTCTTATTTGGATATTTTAGTGTCTTGGATCCTTGTGGGCTCTCCCTTTCTGTTGTACTATATACAACAGTCAATAGAAGAGGAGAGGAGAGGAGTGGCTCAGACTAGAGTGACCCCCTCCTATTATAAACGCTCGTGTTTTATGATTTGAGGTTGAGGCCTTAACTGTGTGGCTCCAGCTGGATTTTTTTGGGGTATCAGCATTTTGAAAATTTGGTAAACTTTTGAGGAATTTCTTTTCCAAAATGACCCACTTTTTGAAAGTATTTATCAAACTGACCCACTCTTGAAAATATTTACCAAAATGATCAGTGAGTTTAGTGAAAATATTCTCGCTGTTTTAGATAGCGAGTGTAGGCTGAGGTGTTTTTCTACAACTTGGAGAAAAAACTTGAAGAAAATATGAAAGTAAGATTCGCTGTCTCAAACAGCGAGCGTAGTTGTACTATATTACACTGTTTGAGATAGCGAGCCTGAATTTAAATATTTTTTTTTGTTAGACTCGTTGTCTCTTTGTCTCACCTCTTCACTTCATCTCTCCATTCTCTATCCACTTCCACTTCCAACTCTGAAACCCAAAACCCAATATCCTAGCTCCCAAAGTCAGCCTCATTTGTTTATGTTTGGATGTTTTATGTTTGTTTGTTTGTTTGGTTGAGTTTCTAATTTGGTTAATGATAGTAAGATGACCACAAAGAGTGTTGAAATTGTGGTAAAAATCTGAAAATGAACCATAAATGTATACAGAGAAATTTGTAGTTGCAGGTTGCACTTGAAAATATCATAACTACACTTGCTATCTGAGATAGCGAGTTTAGTATTGATAAAATTTCTAGAGACTTCAAAGTCCCTGTAAAAATATCTACACACAGTTGCTATCTGAGATAGCGATTGTAGTATAATGACGCTCGCTATCTGAGATAGTGAGTATATGTTTTTGATTTTTTCAGAGACTTCAAAGTCTCTATAAAAATCTCTACTCACAGTCGCTATCTGAGATAGTGATTTTGTGGTATAAAGACGCTCGCCATTGGGATAACGAGTGTATGTTTTCAGAGACTTCAAAGTCTCTGTAAAAATTTCTATACACAGCTGCTATCTGAGATCAATTTTGTGGGTGAGAGGTCGAATTTGGGAGGCTAGGATTTTGGGTTTCGGAGTTAGGAGTGAAAGTGGAGAAAGGGGAAAGAGGAAGTGAGAGTTGGTAGTGCGATAAAAAAAAAAACGACACTCGCTGTTTCCAATAGCGAGTTTAGTACAACTACGCTCGCTATTGGAGACAGCGAGTGTAGTTTGAGATCTTTTCACTCTACGAGATTTCTCCAAGTTGTGGAGAAACACCTAAGGCTACACTTGATATCTCTAACAGTGAGTGGGTCATTTTGGAAAATACTTTCGAAAGTGGGTCAGTTTGGTAAATACTTTCAAAGAGTGGGTCATTTTGGAAACAAGTTCAGTTTTGAGGGCCATAGCTTATTCTTTGTTCAGTCAGGTAAATATACTTTTTAAAATTGTTTACATTTCCCCTAAATTTATATTCCCCATTTGTTTAACACTTTGAAACTCGCTCTATGTTAGGTCCGAAACAGGCTTACTCAGATTTCAGATATTTATTCAACTATTCATGCAAAGGTCCTGCATGTACAGGCTTACTCAGATTTCGGATATTTATTCAACCAAATATGCAAAGGTCCTGCATGTACTATTTCACTGTCCATACTTTTTGTGCACTAACACTAACATTAAGCTTTTGCTAAAAACAAACACTTTCATTAGGCTGTTCTTGAGTTATTATGCTTATTAACTGTGTTAAATTCTTAATCTAAAGAATCTGAGCCAAGTAATTTGGGTAATTTGCCTGAGATTTCTTTTGAATATCCAGCAAAATTTTGACTCTTAAAATTACTGGAACTATGTGGACTTTGAGAGAATATGCGCATAATTCTTATATATTAATTAACCCTTAATATTACTTTCTAATCGGATTTATTCTATTCTACTTTAAGATAATGTTCTTGTGTTTCAATTTGGTTTTGGTAATTGTTTCGGAGTTCATGGATAAGATGGGTTATGGAGTGAAATTAAAGCAGTTATCCTCATAATTGGGGAAGGGGAATGGGGATATCCATTTTGTTAAGAACCCTTCCTGTTACACATAGGTGGAGCATAGAGGAAAGCTGAGGATTGTTTAATGTATTTGGTGTTGAATGTACTTGCCTCTATGTAGCTCATGTTAATTGGCTCCCTGCTTCCATCATATACTGATATAAAACTAACCCTAAAATAGAGAATTTCCAAGATTCTTAATAAATTAATTTTACCAACACGTAGTGCGGATCAAAGTTAGAATTTTTAAACAGTAAATCGGTTTGATGGATTTTCAAGAACTGAATCACGTTAGCAACCCCAATTAATAATTCAATTCTACAATCAATAGTTAAATTTCTAAGTGTTCTTAGCAAGTGAAAGATTAAATATTGATTCGTACTCTAATCAAGCAAGTGGAACACTCAATCTCAATTGTTTTTATGGACGACAAGCAAATCAGATAACATAATAGATAACAAAGTAGTAGAACACAAATATTTAAAAGTGGAAAGAGTATACCGAAGGTTCGAAGAACAATTGCAACAATCGAAGAGGCTACTGCTCGAGTGGCTGGTGGCTGGTGGGCTGCAGTCAGGTCGACGAGGTGCTGTGCTGTTGCTGGTTGCTGACTGGCGGTACAACAGGTGGATAACCGGGGAAGAGGTCGAGGATCAGGGGCGTTGGGTAGTCGGGAGAGAGAGGCGGAGAGGAAAGTGATGGAAGAGGGTTGCGGCGACGTTTGAGTTGCGGCAGTCAATGAGGATGGTTGGAGCAGGTCGACGCTGGAGGTTGAGACAATAACGAGGAAGGAGATAGGTCGGGGGTTCGACTGGTGGTGTTGATGGCGATGATGGAAGGAGAGTGACGGGGTGGACTAGAAGAGGTGGAAATTGGGGGATGCAGGATCAAGGTCTGCAGGTGGTGAGGATGGGTTTCGGAAATCGCAGGTGAAGGAGGAAGATGAAGATAGAGGGAGGCGGCTGCTGTTATAGGGTGATTAGGTTTTGGATTTGGGGATTAGGGTTTGAGTTTATTTGGGAAATTATTTTTAATTTGCGGTAAATTTTAGAGTTTATCATAAACCCTAAAATTGTATTAGGATTTTTCACAAACCCTAATCAGTTGGATCTCAATTGTATCACACAAAGGAGAGAAGAAGAGCAAAACTCAACACAATAATTTTTAATCAAGAATGACATCATTTTTCTCATTAATGTCAAGACCTATATATATAGGCTCAAAACAAATCAAGATACAAATCTCAAAATATTCTCAAAATCTAAAAAATACAAAAAAGATTACATATGGCTATAATTGCCAAAAACAAATATGGTACTGAAATAAAATCCTAAACTAAATAAGCAGCTGTCCTAGACGATGCCTGTACTGATAGAAACGCCCGAATCGTTTTGAACCGATATCCTCATCATTCTCCCTGAGTGGGAGAGGGCTCGACCCAGTCGAGTCAAAATCAGTTCTCCTGGGGTCTGCAGGTGGTGAGGATGGGTTTCGGAAATCGCAGGTGAAGGAGGAAGATGAAGATAGAGGGAGGCGGCTGCTGTTATAGGGTGATTAGGTTTTGGATTTGGGGATTAGGGTTTGAGTTTATTTGGGGAATTGTTTTTAATTTGCGGTAAATTTTAGAGTTTATCATAAACCCTAAAATTGTATAAGAATTTTCCACAAACCCTAATTAGTTGGATCTCAATTGTATCACACAAAGGAGAGAAGAAGAGCAAAACTCAACACAATAATTTTTAATCAAGAATGACATCATTTTTCTCATTAATCTCAAGACCTATATATATAGGCTCAAAACAAATCAAGATACAAATCTCAAAATATTCTCAAAATCTAAAAATACAAAAAAGATTACATATGGCTATAATTGCCAAAAACAAATATGGTACTGAAATAAAATCCTAAACTAAATAAGCGGCTGTTCTAGACGATGCCTATGCTGATAGAAACGCCCGAATCGTTTTGAACCGTTGTCCTTATCATTCTCCCCGAGTGGGAGAGGGCTCGACCCAGTCGAGTCAAAATCAATTCTCCTGTCATAGTGCTCCAAATGGTCTGGATCCAAGCATTGGAGCTCTTCACGATCTATCCAAGTGTTCTCCGACTCCAGCTTGTTTTTCCATCTTACCAAATACCTATGAATACGGCCATCTCTAGTAGAGATTATCTGATCATCTAAAATATTATCCAATACTTCTGTCGATGAGTAAGTAGTATCTGGTTGTGGGGGTAATGGGGGAATCTCATCATTAGGCTGCAGGGTAGGCTCATCTATAAGAGAATTTCTAGGGTTAAATTCTGGGCCTTCATAGGGTACTAGATCCGCGACACTGAAAGTTTTACTGATGCCAAAGCCTTCGGGAAGGTCAACGATATAGGCATTATCATTGATTTTATGAAGAATTTTAAATGGGTCTGCAGCACGTGTATTCAACTTAACGGATCCAGCTGGAAACCGTTCCGGACGAATCCGAACCATCACTTCGTCACCCAGATTAAAAGTTTTAAACTTCCTTCTAATATTAGCTCTTATCTTGTAGTAAAAATTTTTCTCATTAATTTTCTTGAAAATTCCTCTATGCAAGTCATGAATGCGGGATGCAAATGCAGATGCAGACTCGGAGACTCGGTGATGTTCTAATATGGGGACAAGATCTATGGGCTGCCTAGGACGATAACCATGTACAACTTCGTGTGGACTCATGCCAGTGGTTCTGTTCCTAGATGTGTTATAAGAAAATTCAGCAACTGTTAATTTTAAATCCCATGTTCCCAAGTTCTCTCCCACTAGAGTACGTAAGAGATTGTCAAGACTCCGATTGACAACCTCAGTCTGTCCATCTGGCTGTGGGTGGAAGGCTAAAGGAAATTTCAATTTTGTACCCAAGCCATAAGATATTCCAAAAATAACTCGTGAATTTCACATCCCTATCAGACAATGGTTTTTGGAAACCCATGCAGTTTTATAATGTTATTAAAGAAGATCTGAGCTACACGAGATGCATCAAAAGTTTTCGAGTATGAGAGAAAGTGGGCTATTTTGGAGAAACGGTCCACGACGACAAGAATGGAATCGTGTTTCTTTTGTATTTTCGGTAAGCCTAACACGAAATCCATACTCACATCTTCCCACGGGCGAATGGGAACAGGTAATGGAGTATACAGGCCTGTGTTCTGTTTTTGCTACTTGGCAAGTTGATAGGTGTGACATCTGTTAACAAGTCTCACAATGTCTCTCTTTAGCTTCGGCCAGTAAAACCTATGTTCCACAATATCAATGGGCTTGCTATGCCCAAAATGTCTAGCAAGGCCACCAACGTGCAATTCCTAAACAAGATACTCTTGCAATGATGTACTAGGAATGCACAATTTTGAGTGATAGAAGAGATAATCATCTTTCAAGAAATAATCATCTATCACTCGAGTGATGCCATCCTTTAAAGAGGTGTAAATCTCGTGAAAATCTGGGCAGGAGGCATACTCATCTTTCAATCTCTCAAAACCAATAATTTCGGTGCGCAGTGTAGATAAGATCATGTAACAATGACTTAGCGCATCCGCGGTCTTATTATCAATCCATTTTGTGTGCCTAATGGTATATGAATATTCTTGTATGAACTCTACTCATCTAGCATGTCTCGGATTCAACTTTTGTTAAGAATTAAGGAATCTTAAGGCCTCAGGGTCTGAGAAGATAACGAATTCTTACGGCAGAAGATAATGTCGTCAATAGCGAAGTGGCTGAATGACTCCATAGAACTCCTTGTCATAAGTGGAGTATTTTTGTTTTGCTTTGTTCAGCTTTTCACTGAAATAAGCAACAAGATGACTCTCTTGACTGAGAACTCTACCTATACCAATACTAGAAGTATCACACGTTACTTCGAAGACTTTAGTGAAATCAGGCAACCTCATGACAAGTGTCTGAGTTCTCTTCTTGATCTCTTCGAAGGCTTTCGTGGCTTCTTTCGACCAGACAAACTCATTTTTCTTCAAACAGTCGGTTATCGGAGCCATGATCGTACTAAATCCTTGCATAAATCGACGATAAAAGGTGGCTAGACCATGAAAACTCCGCACATCACGAATATTGCGGGGCTCAGGCCACTCAGTAATAGCTCATATCTTTTCTGGGTCAACAGATACTCCTCTGGCAAAAATAATAAACCCCAGAAAGATAGTCTGATCGGAGAGGAAGGTACATTTGGTAGGACTGGTGTAAAGCTGTTCCTTTCTCAAAATACCGCAGACCTGTCTCAAATGGTCAAGATGTTGCCCAACGGATCGGCTGTAAATAAGAATATCATCAAAGTACACCACAAGGAACTTGCCCATAAAGGGATGGAGTACTTGCGTCATGATTCTCATAAATGTGTTCGGAGCATTTGTCATTCCAAATGGCATGACCATCCATTCGTACAGGCTGTTCTTCTCTTAAAGGCGGTCTTCCATTCATCATCAGGACGAACACGTATTTGGTGGTAGCTACTTTTAAGATCAATCTTGAAAAAGATTGTGGCACCAGACATCATATCCAACATGTCATCCAAACGAGGAATGAGAAAACGATATTTTAGCGTGATCTTGTTTATGGCACGGCTGTCCACACACATACGCCAGGTTCCATCTTTCTTTGGCATCAATAGAGCAGAAACAACGCAAGGACTTAAGCTTTCTCTGATGAAGCCCTTTGCCAATAACTCATCAACTTGCCTTTTCAACTTAGCATGCTCTGTCGGATTCATTCGATAATGTGGCAAGTTAGGAAGACTTTCTCCCGGAACTAGATCAATAGTGTGTTGGATGTCACGCAACGGGGGCAACTGGTTGGGGAGGTCAGCAGGAAACACATCTGCAAATTCCTGTCGGACAGGAGTAACTTGGGGCGGGATGAGTGATTTAGGATCTTTAGGGATTTCTCTCGCTGTGAGTAAAAGAATGGTAGCCCCTTTGTCAATTTCTTTCGTGAGTTCCTTTTCATCCATATACGTTACCTCATTGCCCTTTCTTGAGGGAGCCGGTGTTGTTTCAGCTGGACTAGTTCGTGGTCACATGGGTATGAGCTTTATTTTTAGTCCATCGTGCTGGAACACACATTGGTTGGATCGACCATATATGGTCACATCGTGATCGTATAACCAAGATCTTCCTAAAATGACTTGATCCACATCTATTTTGAGCACATCACACCAAATTTTCTCTTTGTAAGCTTTGAAGTCCACAGGAACCAAGCATCAATGTGTTACTTGGAGTGCTGTTGCATCAATTCAAGATACTTTGTATGGGCGTGGATGGGGTTCCGCCTTAAGTCCGGTCTTAGCTAAGATCGCCGAAGAGACAACATTGATGCAGCTCCCACTGTTAACAATCACCTTGCAGTTTTTGCCACCTATAATCGTAAAGGTGTGGAAGATAGCAGTGCGCTTCCAATCATCTTTTTCTTTTGGTTGGGACAAAGCACATCTGACTACATTCAAGTGAGGTGACTGGATAGACTGAATACAGTGGAGATATTGGTCATCCTCTTCTTCGCCGAAGTCATCGCCTTCAATAGGCTCATAGGAAAACTCATTGTCAGAGTCGTCAGCAATGACAGCGGTACCCTCTACTATATTGATCCTACTGGGACTGGGACTGGGACAGTTGCTAGCAACATGATCATATCCCTTACTTTTATAGCATTTAGTGAGAGGGTCAATCTTAGTGTAATCTCTTTCGGTGTTCTTATCCTTATGTTCATCTCTATGTGAATTGAAATTTGAATTAGGTTTGCTGGGATAAGATTTGTTGGGGTGTTGAGAAGAAGGCTTAGGTATAGATGGGTCAGTAGATGTCATTCTAGAGGAATGATCTCTCGAGTTGCTGGACCTAGAATGAGAACTAGCTTTAAGAGAATCCATATCGAGGACTAGGGCATAGGCTGCCGCTAGTGAGTCCACATTTTTATGAATTAGCTCGTTCCTAAGGTCAGCTCATAGTCCAGCTCTGAACCTAGAGAGAGTTTGTTCTTCACTCTCTTTACCTAAAGCATTGCACCGAATAAGGAAGTCATCAAACTGATCAACATATTCTTGTGTGGATTTACTTCCTTGATAAAGTTGGTTCCACTAATCTAGCAATCGGATGTGGAACGATAACGGTACATATCTCACAGTGAGCTTCTCTTTCATGGCTTCCCAAGTGGCTATGGGTGCCAGGCCTCAGCCTCTGCGGGCATGTTCAAGATTGGTCCAGTGTTGAGCTTTACCCGTCAATTTCATAATGGCAAATTTAACCTTCAGGACTTCGTTCATGTCAAACCACACAAAGTAGTGGTCCATGGCACGGATCCAATCGAGGTAAGCTTGGGGTTCCATGTGGCCTTCAAAATGGGGAACGTCAGCCTTAACGTTCTTCTTATATTGTTCGTCAGGGTCACGTTTTTGACGTCGATCGTCATGAACATTCCCTTGAGGGATCTGACGATTGGCATGAAGCTTAGGGACAACGGTTTGATTTAATTTCACTTTTTCAAGAGTCTGATTGATATTGGCAAGAGTTGCTTGAATGACAGCTAGGGTAGCGGAGATATCAAAGTTGTCCATTTCAGGTCAGGGAAGTCTAGGATTCCTAATTGAGTGATTTGGAAGGGATAAGAAAGGCTCTTCAGGATCTGTAATGGTGCTGCGAAGACGCATTCACCAAAATTAGAAACTAGGGGTCGTGTGTGTCTTAATTTTTTTAAAAAAAAAATAAAAATAAAATGAATCTGACGTGATCTAAAAAAACGAAATAAAATAAAAGACTCTAAATAAATGCAAAAATGCCTAAATAATGCAAGAACTAGGGTTTTAAGATTCTTCGCTTTGATACCAAAAATAATGTAAAACTAACCCTAAAATAGAGAATTTCCAAGATTCTTAATGGATTAATTTTACCAACATATAGTGCGGATCAAAGTTAGAATTTTTAAACAGTTAATCAGTTTGATGGATTTTTAAAAACTGAATCATGTTAACAACCCCAATTAATAATTCAATTCTACAATCAAAAATTAAATTCCTAAGTGTTCTTAGCAAGTAAAAGATTCAATATTGATTCGTACTCTAATCAAGCAAGTGGAACATTTAATCTCAATTGTTTTTGTGGACGACAGACAAATCAGATAATATAATAGATAACAGAGTAGTAGAATACAAATATTTAAAAGTGGAAAGAGTATACCGAGGGTTCGAAGAACAATTACAACAATCGAAGAGGCTACTGCTCGAGTGGCTGGTGACTGTTGGGCTGTAGTCGGGCCGATAAGGTGCTGTGCTGCTGCTGGCTGCTGATTGGCGGCACAACAGGAGGATAACCGGGGAAGAGGTCGGGGATCAGGGGCGTTGGGTAGTCGGGAGAGAGAGAGGCGGAGAGGAAAGTGACGGGAAAGGGTTGCGGTGATGTTTGGGTTGCGGCAGTCAATGAGGATGGTTGGGGCAGGTCGACGCTGGAGGTCAAGACGATGACGAGGAAGGAGATAGGTCGGGGGTTCGACTGGTGGTGTTGATGGCGATGATGGAAGGAGAGGTGACGGGGTGGACTAGAAGAGGTGGAGATCGGGGGATGCAGGTGGCAAGGATGGGTTTCGGAAATCGCAGGTGAAGGAGGAAGATGAAGATAGTGGGAGGCGGCTGCTGTTATAGGGTGATTAGGTTTTGGATTTGGGGATTAGGGTTTGAGTTTATTTGGGAAATTGTTTTTAATTTTGGGTTGATTTTAGAGTTTATCACAGACCCTAAAATTGTATTAGGATTTATCACAAACCCTAATCAGTTGGATCTCAATTGTATCACACAATGGAGAGAAGAAGAGCAAAACTCAACACAATAATTTTTAATCAAGAATGACATCATTTTTCTCATTAATCTCAAGGCCTATATATAGGCTCAAAACAAATCAAGATACAAATCTCAAAATATTCTCAAAATCTAAAAAATACAAAAAAAATTACATATGGCTATAATTGCCAAAAACAAATATGGTACTGAAATAAAATCCTAAACTAAATAAGCAGCTGTCCTAGACGATGCTTGCGCTGATAGAAACGCATGAATCGTCTTGAACCGATGTCCTCATCATATACCTAACTACCTAAGACTTAATTAAATTCAATCTTCCATTTTGGCCAGATCCGTGGTTGCATTTTCTTTTTCTGTAAATAAAAAATAAAGTCACCTATTCTTTTTCGTACTTGGGGGTGGAGGTGGGGGTGAGGAGATGAGCGGGTGGGGAATATAATAATCTCAAATGCGATTTATTAGATGCTTAATTTGCTTATATGGAGTTTTTGACCAATGAATGTATGGCTATTTAGCAGTTAATAGTTGGACCGTCAACCTTGGTTTATTTAAACTGTAACTCTAATTTGCTTACTTATCAGTAGAAGAACTATACTATACTGTATGTTTAGATGCTCCAGAATATTTTTTGATCACATTGCCTGCTGCCTTGAGCAGCTCAGATCTTCTGAAGATCAACCCTGTAGATGATCTGTTAGAATCTGTAGGGATTGTTATATGTTTGTTTCATTTCTTCTTCTTTAAAAAAAAAGAATTAAAAAAAAAAGTATTAGTCTTTGTTGAATGAATTATTCAGAAGAAAGTACAAGCCTCTTTTATTTTTGGATCAGAATTACTTGTTTATCCTTTTAATACATTACATTGTTACATAATAAGTTTGATTAGAAGTTTTGATTATTTGTCTCCAACTTGGTAGGATATGCATCATAAGACTGTCCTCCAGATAGGTAATTAGTTTCTAACATGTTTCGATACTGGTCCCTAAATTAAGAATCATTTTGGCGTAATTAAAATAGTTTGATACTACAGAGTATGGAGTTTCTTGTTAGGAACACATATTATTCCTTCCTTTTTTTTGTTATTAAGACATTAATAAATATATTGTTATGCGAAGTGGCATGTTTATTCAACTTGATATAAGTTATATACTTATATAAGGTTTTTGAGGTATTTGCCTATTGATGATGTTGATATATGACATGCCAATTTGATCCTAATACTGAGATTGTCTGGATTGTGGAGAATGAATAACACCTTGCTTCTCATATATGTTGATCCCAATTTGTTCCTAATACCAAGATTGTCTGGATTGTGGAGATGAATAACACCTTGCTTCTCATATATGTTGATCATTATATTGATGATTCATTGAGGTTGCTCACTAATTAAAAATTCCTCTATTTGTTGTCTTTTATTGATAGGTGTCGTCATTTTGTGAGAGCAAGTCTGATGAAAGGAGATTCTATATATTTTCTTCCACAAAGACTCTTCATTTGAGAACCAGTTCATGTAAAGATCGTGCTTTATGGATTGAAGCTTTAGTCTCTGTACGAAGTGTGTATTCGCTGAGATTTTTGAGTGAAAGTATATCTTTTTTCCGCAATGACGTATCCTTTTCAACTGATAAGCTTAGAGATCACATGCATAATGAGGGACTTGGTGAGGCACTTATCAAGGACTGTGAGCAGATCATGCTGTCAGAATTCTTAGAATTTCAAAGACAAATAAAGATACAGTATGAGGAGCAGTTTAGCTTTCTTGGGCCATTTCAAAAGCACTCAGAGGTATATTCATGTGTGCTAGTTCACCATACTTTTTATAGGAGATCAAGCCGGCATTTCTCGTTAGTAGAGTTTTTTTATTCAGGTGGAGGTGTTTTTGCTTCGAACAAACTTGTAGCTTCAGTTGTCAAATCTACATGAACAACACGAATGACAGTGCTTTTGTTTTAAAACCTTCAGTTGGTCCGTTGGATATTTTTTTCCCCATTAATACTTTTCAAGTAATGCCATTTCTTTTCCTACCTGATAGTCAAGTATCACTTTTTAGACATAGTAATTAGATCAAAAGTGATAAATTTTGGTGTTTGTAATGCACCTTATTTTGGTGTTTGTATTTATGTAACCAATCTGGTCATTCTTTATTCTGCCTTTTGCAAACTTTTTTTTTTCCTTTTTTTCAAAGCCTCTTAAATTCACTTCAATCTTCTGTTAAGAGTAAGCTTTCCCTTATGGTGGAACTAATTACTTCTGAAGAATCTGAACTATTAACATACTGTGAAGATGGTAAACGCAACTATCATGTTTATGTTTGTACAGGAAGTCAATCTGGAGGATGATCCTACAACAATTCATGGAGGCCAATTGCAATTGATGAAACAAGAATTTTCTAGCTCTAGTCATGGAAAGTACAGTGGTATATATATCCTCAATTCGTCTTTTTCTTTTCACTTATTAATATGAACAAGTGCACTTTTAAGGTTAATATTTTTTTCCAACATTTTAATCTCTTTATGTCATAAATTGCAACCTATATTTCATATGTAGTATTAACCTTTAATAGAATCTCATCATCATAGCAGCTGCATTATATATATATATATATATATAGGAGAAGGTTCGGGTGAGAACCATTCCCTGGGGCGAGAACCTAAGGGCCTATCCCAGCCATTCATCTGTGTAATCTTAACGGTCAAGATTTTTTAAAATTAAACAATCAGATTAATTAATTTCTGCATTAAGATGTCAATCCCTTTAATTAAGGGATGGGGACCGCGTAATCCTTTTAATTAAGGGATGGGGACCGCGTAATAATAGGAATGAAAGATCACAAATTATTAAACAGTTGCAAGTTAGTGGGGATCACAGATTATTAGGCAACATATATTGCCTTTTTTATTTTATTTTCAGCCGAACCACAATCTTCATCAGGATGAACAACATTTGTTGCTACGTACAATGTTGCTAAATATGAAAATTTTATCTACTTACAATACAGTCAGTTGCTATATAGTGAACGAATTGGTGAAGGAACGAATTGGTGATGATTCTGAAGTTGCTATTAAGTTGGGATACAAAATCTTCTCGAATAGCAACTGTAATAATTATAAATAGCAACTGTAATAATATAAATAGCAACTGAAATAATTATAAATAGCAACTGTAATTGGTGAAGGAATACTATAAATAGCAACTGAAGTTAAAATTATAAATAGCAACTGAAGTTGCTATTGTATCTACTTACAATACAGTCAGTTGCTATATAGTGAACGAATTGGTATATAGTGAACGAATGGGGACCGCGTAATAATTCTGAAGTTGCTATTAAGTTGGGATACAAAATCTTCTCGAATAGCAACTGTAATAATTATAAATAGCAACTGTAATAATTATAAATAGCAACTGAAATAATTATAAATAGCAACTGAAATTGGTGAAGGAATACTATAAATAGCAACTGAAGTTAAAATTATAAATAGCAACTGAAGTTGCTATTGTATCTACTTACAATACAGTCAGTTGCTATATAGTGAACGAATTGGTGAAGGAACGAATTGGTGATGATTCTGAAGTTGCTATTAAGTTGGGATACAAAATCTTCTCGAATAGCAACTGTAATAATTATAAATAGCAACTGTAATAATTATAAATAGCAACTGAAATAATTATACAGCAATACCTGACCACTTAAACAGCAACTGTAATAATTATAAATAGCAACTGTAATAAACAGTAACTGTAAGGAACGAAATGGTGAATGATTCTGCAGTTGCTATTAATTTGGGAAACAAAACCTTCTCCAATATTTTACGGGAATAAATTATTTCTCTCTCCAATTTGACCAAATTTGTCTTAACCGTCGCACACAAAAAAAGGCAATTTATAATTATTCCTTTTATTATGCGGTCCCCATCCCTTAATTAAAGGGATTGACATCTTAATGCAAAAATTAATTAATCTTATTGTTTAATTTTAAAAAATCTTGACCGTTAAGATTACACAGATGAATGGCTAGGATAGGCCCTTAGGTTCTCACCCCAGGGTTGGTTCTCACCCGAACCGACCCCTATATATATATATATATATATATATATATATATATATATATATATATATATATGGGAAAAAGGGGTTTGAGCAACTTGCTCGTTTAGTAAATAAGCAATTGGTAATGTGGCATACATGTGATTGGAAAATCCTTAAAGGGTTAGTTGTCCAATTTATCACATGCATGCCACATAATCAATTGCTCATTTACTAAATGAGCAAATTGCTCATATCCCTTTTACCATATATATATATATATATAGAGTCCCCTTCCGTTGTGCACTAGACCTCCGTGTGCACTCGTGTGCACTCGGCCTTCTCGCCTTCGTATTGACGATCCGAATATATATATATATATATATATATATATATATATATATAGAGAGAGAGAGAGAGAGAGAGAGAGAGAGAGAGAGAGATCTTCGGTTGCACACTACTTTGGTGAGCACTCCGTGAACACTCACGAAATAGAGCACCTATGACAAATCCGAACGCTCATATTGTTCTATATACCTTAGATAGCCTAACAATAAAAATTCAAGTAATTTGAAGTTCATTTGCCCATGATTTACATCATCACAAAATTGTATGGCTGAAAATTCTAACAACATGATGGATGGGCAAATGAACTTCAAATTACTTGATTTTTTATTGTTAGGCTATCTAAGGTATATAGAACAATATGAGCGGTTCGGATTTGTCATAAGTGCTCTATTTCGTGAGTGTTCACGGAGTGCTCACCAAAAGTAGTGTGCAACTGAAGGGGACTCACTATATATATATATAGGGAAAGGATCGGTTGAGCACTCTTCTAGTGCTCACTGCATGAACACTAGGCCTTCGGGCGTTCATATCGAAAATCCGAACCGTTCACATTGATCTGCACATCTAAATTAGTCTAAATATGTAAAATCAAATCATTTGAAATTCATTTGCCCATCCATCATGTGACTAAAAAAAAATGATTTTCAGCCATACAATTTTGTAACACATCAATGAATGGGCAAATGAATTTCAAATGATTTGATTTTACATATTTAGACTAATTTAGATGTGTAGATCAATGTGAACGGTTCGGATTTTCGATATGAATGCCCGAAGGCCTAGTGTTCACGCGGTGAGCACTAGAGGAGTGCTCAACCGATCCTTTCCCTATATATATATAGAGAGTCCCCTTCCGTTGTGCACTAGACCTCCGTGTGTACTCGTGTGCACTCGGTCTTCTTGACTTCGTATTGACGATCCGAACCGTTCACGTTGATCTACACATCTAAATTAGACTAAATATGTAAAATCAAATTATTTGAAATTCATTTGCCCATCCGCTGAAGTGTTACAAAATTGTATGGCTGAATATCGTTGTTTTTTATAGTCACATGATGAATGGACAAATGAATTTCAAATGATTTGATTTTACATACTTAGACTAATTTAGATGTGTAGATCAATGTGAACGGTTCGGATCGTCAATACAAAGGCGGGAAGGCCGAGTGCACACGAGTGCACACGAGTGCACACGTTGGCCTAGTGCACAACGGAAGGGGACTCTCTCTCTCTCTCTCTCTCTCTCTATATATATATATATATATATATATATTCAAACAACATTTGATCAACAAGAATACGAGAACTGTATGATTTTCTTTGATTTGTGTCCCATAAGGTTTATGTGCACAGCTAGGATGAGACTGTATATTCCCGGTTGATCAATACTCAGAGCATTATGTTGGCTAGATCACTATTTTATTCCTTTATTCTCTCTTTCTCCACCTCTTTCCTGTCCTAGTTTCATTTGAAAGATTTTAACGAAACAATGATACAAAATAGCTCGATAGTCCCTCTGCCATAGGATAATAATCATACCCACTTGCAACTGCAAGGCGTTGCAGGGCCGGCCCAAGGCCAAAGCTACCAAAGCTAGGGCTTTAGGCCTAAAAAAATTATGTAAAGAATAAAGGCCCCAGGGAATAAAAACAGAAAAGAAGAATGCAAACATATTTAGAGTCTGCACGGAACTTAAAGGCCCACTTACACAACTAATAAGAAATTTAGGCCCACTATTCATAATGGGCTTTCTTTCAAAGAGTCCAGACTTTAGTTTACACATTTTGGCAGGATCCTGTTTATACTTTATCCCAATAATATTGAATTGGGCTTAGGGCCTATGCAGCAACATCATAATAGGCTCATTGTTCATCTTCGTAAACAAGATAAAATTGGATGGCTCACTGAATCACATTTAAATTATACGACAAAAAGCCCGAAAGATGACATTTAAATAAAAATATATTAATTTTAACAAATATTATTATAAGCTTTTAAAGGGCCTCATTTCGGAGTTCGTTTTAGGCCTCAATAAGTGTTGGGCCGACCCTAAGGCGTTGTGATGCACATACTTCCAGCTTGAACAAAATATGAATTTGTGTGTGTGTGGAAAAAATGGAGGGAAGAGTCTTACCATCAGCCCGGCCCGCGTTTCGAGGAGCCCGGCCCGGGACCGGTCAAACCCGGCCCGGCCCGGCCCGAATGGCCTGAATGCCATCCCTAGGGAAGACCCCCGGAGTTTCATTATTTAAGATTTTAACGAAACAAAATACAACCAAGAGCATGATTTTCATTCCTACAAAAGAGCTAACAGCGGCTACCAGAATCTAACTCATACTCAATCTACACTACCAAAGTAAATGGTTTATACAGAAATATAACCAAATGAACCCAGACCAACAGAAAGCATAAATACAGGACTATAAAAGAGGCTTCGCCTGTCCCAAACCAAAATAGGCATATCTCCCACAGAAGTGACCCCTGATCTGCACCTCGGTCCTGATGCAGGTCCTGGCCCGGGTCCTCCCTGGTGGCTCCCTCCTCAATCGTGGTGATAGTGGTGGGGTCATCATCATATGTCAGGGTCACTCTAGCCCTCTTCTGATCGGACTCTGGCCATGCGGAGGCCCAGAAAAATAATATCAGAATAGATGCGGAAGAAAATGTGCATATGCCCATCAAATGGCCCAACAAGTGGCCATGACAGAAACATACAAGAGTTTCCCATCTGATCTTTGAACCCTCTCATCCCTCCACATTGTCCAGAGAGAATGCACCATGCATGGATGTCCCTGAATCTTTAACCTTCTCTTCAGCCGACTCCAGATTTCAGTCGTGTACGAGCACTGTAACAGAAGGTGGTCTACAGTCTCATTAGCGGTGTTGCACAGAACACAGACATCCGGCCCTACCCACTTCCGTCTGAGGAGATTGTCCCTAGTCAGGATGGTGTTTGAAAGGCAGCAAAAGATGCAAGTTTTGAGAGGTGCTGTCGCTTGCCATATGGCTTTGTAGGCACCCTCTCAGATCCCGCCATCATTAAGGAACTCATATATATAGACTTAACAGAGAAGAGTTCATCAGCATTGAAGGCCACATGGATCTATCTTGTTCTTCTCATTTGTCGGATCTATCTTGTTCTTCATTTGTCATCCAATCAGCCAGAAAGTTGAGGAGCTGTGTTCTCTGATTTATGACTTTTCCCCAAGGAGATTCTGGAATCTGTACCACCACGAGCCCCTATTCCAGATGCGGGACACCGAGGCATTGGGGTTCATTGCTTGTTGACATAGGAATGAGAACCTTTCCTTAAGCGTGAGGGCACCACACCATTTATCATCCTAGATTGTAGTGTTCATCCCATTCCCAAGTTGAACCCTCAGTCCAATTTGGAAGGGCACCCTGACATGGCATATGCCTTTCCAGAAATGCCCGCTTTGGTGAGGCAATTTTTCCTCTCCAGATCTGTTCTCTTCACTTTCCTGCACGAGTGTAACTTCCAAAGCCACTTGCACAGAAGTGCCTGGTTCATATCACGTAGATTAGTGACTCTAAGCCCCCAAACTTTCATTTCTTGCAGTCAGCAATGGATCGCCTTTGGCCTCCGATGCCGCACCTCGCCAAAGGAAACACCTCCTTGTGTTTTCTATCCTTCTTAATGCCCAACTCGGGATCTCAAAGGACAAAAAATAACTCGGAATGGCATACAACACCGAATTAAGAAGTGTGACTCTTCCCCCAAGGGAGAGAAGGCGGCCCTTCCAACCATCCATCCTTTGTTCAACTCTCTCCACGATTGGGAGTCGGTCTCCTTTCCTAAGCATTCCAGGGCGCAGCGGCAGGCCCAGATACACGAAGGTGGCGATGGGACATTTTAGGATTGCTGCAGCTTGTAGGGCATGTTGATCAATCTTTCAAATGAAAGTGATAGAGCTTTTGTGAAAGTTCACCTTTAGGCTCGACTAAAGTTGGATCCTGTACATGCACCACTTGAGCATAGCTACCTCATTAGCTTTGCATTGTCCAAACAAGAGAGTATCATTAGACAAAATGCAGGTTGACAATCGCATTGGTCGAGCGTAAGGCCCCCAAGCCATCCAGCAGGTGTTGCTCCTTGATTTGAGCATTAATACAATTGAGCCAGCGTAAAGATGAGGGGGATAATGGGTCTCCCTGGCCGAGCCTTCTTTGACATTGGATCTCGCCCCCTGTCGTGCCATTGACAAGAATATTAGTCTTTGCCGATACCAGCCAATTGTTCATCCAACTCGACCACTTCTGTCCAAATCCACGACCTTTCATGGCATCGATTACTGCGTCCCATCCCACAATATCATACGCTTTTTCAAAGTCAAACTTAAGAAGAAATCCATTAATATTCCATCTTTTGCAATCCCATGACTTCCCGCGCAGTGGCAATCTCATCTAGCAACCAAGTCGGTCTGATACTTACCTATAAGCTCCCCAAGTACACCTCTTTAAGCCTATTGGCCAATACATTTGTGATGATTTTGATTGACCCATTAAAAAGACTAATATGTACCTTTTAAAGCCTATTAGCCAATACATTTGTGATGATTTTGATTGACCCATTAAACAGATTAATAGGTATCTCTTTAAGCCTATTTGCCAATACATTCGTGATGATTTTGATTGACCCATTAAACAGACTAATATGCCTGAAGTCATGCACTGTCCCAACATCCCGCTTCTTAGCGACAAGGATCCTATCTGATAGCGATAGTTGGTCCAGAGTTAAGGTGGCTGATGTCCAGAGTGCCGAATAAATTCTTCCATGATTGCGAATCCATCCTGCCCAGGGGCCCAATCTTAGCCTAAGCCCCATATTGCCGCTTTAACTTCTTCCTCAAACGGCTTTTCCGATAGCGATAGTATTGAAATATAGTAATTGTATATTCTGTTTCCTAATATAGGAAACAGATTCCCCAAATCTCTCATCTTCCCAATCTTCTCTCAATCTTTTTTCTTCTTCTCCAAGAATGTAATCCTTATATATAGATGTATACAGTAAAGAATATAATAACAAGAAGATTTAGAATTATTTTCCCAAAAATTATTTTCTTCATGGTATCAGAGCCTAATCAGATCTAGGCCAACTGAAGAAGAAGAGGAGGAGGCTGATCACCTCCATCTTGATCTGATTCCGTTGTTGATCCCGTCAGATCCCATCACCGACCATCAGCCTCTTCATCAATTCCCGTCAGATCCTGTCAGATCTGAAGTTCAACCTTTCGCCTTCGTCATCAATTCCCCTTGATAACCCGATCATCTCCATCGTCCTCATCTCGGCGTCCCCTGAGACCCCGATCACCGTTGCTGTCCTCCTCACCAACCCATCGACTGCACCGCTTGAACCCATCGCCTATCTTCGCCATTACCGTCGAGCCATCGACTGCACCGCTCTGCCCTCTTCCCAGTCGCCAGCCCTTGACCCACACTGTCGACTGCCCTGTCTCCATCTCCTCACCTATCGCCGCTCGACCTCGCTGCCGATGTCGTCACCTTCGGTCGCCAGCGTTGACGTCGCTGCCTCTTGGCTGTTGCTGCTGCCGTCGTTGAAGGTGAAGTGGAACAGGGTTGGGTTTGTTGCTGTTTGGTGATTTGGATCAGGGATTAGATTATTGGGTTGTTGTGTGTGATTGTTGCTGGTGGTTTGTTGGAGAGTTTGCTGGTGGTTTGTTGGGTTGTTGCTGTTTGGTGATTCTTGATCTGATTGTATTGGTGTTTTGTTGGAAAGTTTGCTGTTTAGGTGTGTGTTTTTGGTGTTTTGTGAAGGAGGGATCTTGATCTTGTGTTTTGCGTTTGGATCTCGGTGTTTGGTGTTCTGATCTGCAGTGGAGTTACTGTTTGGGTGTTGGATTGTTGCTGTTTTGCTGGTTGTTGAAGACTTGGAGCTTGCTATTGGTGGTGGAGATCAGATCCATTGTTTTTCCCTTGTGCCACTACCATGGGACAAACTGATAGAGCTGAGAAGAGTATTGGACTCGCTTCTACATTAGTCACAGCTGCAGGTAATGATGGTAAGGTATTTAATATTTCTGCTTCTGTTATGAATAGTGCATGGATAATTGATTCGGGTGCTACCGACCATATGACTTTTGATTCTAGACAAATTCAAAATTTTCAACCATCCACTAAATCGACTGTGTCCACTGCCAATGGTAATCTTGCCACTGTTACTGGCGAGGGTACTATACATCACACAAACAACCTAACCTTAGATACAACCCTAGTTGTGCCATCCTTGAATTTCAATCTATTATCTGTTGCTCAAATAACTACTGCCTTACATTGTATTGTAGTCTTTTGGCCTTCTCATCGCGTTTTTAAGGATATTCGGACTCGCAAGACGATTAGTTATGGGGTTAGGCACGGGAAGCTCTATTACCTGGATTTAGAATCTGAATGTTCGAGCAAGTTGACTCAAGCTCTAAGTGTGGAAGGATCCGAAGATGAAAAGAAGAAATCAGATATTTGGCTATGGCATCGACGTCTAGGGTATGCTTCTTTTGGTTATTTGAAGAAATTATTTCCAAGTTTATTTTTGAAGTTGGATATATCTGCCTTTCGGTGTGATGTGTGTGAACTCGCAAAAGGTCATCGTGTCTCCTTTCCTCCAAGTCCAAGTAAAAGCTCCCTACCTTTTATGATTATTCATTCTGATGTTTGGGGTCCATCCAAAACCACTACATTTGGAGGAGCCAAATGGTTTGTGACCTTTATTGATGACTGTACCCGTATGACTTGGATTTGTTTGATGAAGTCGAAAAGTGAAGTTAGTGGTTTGTTTCAGAAATTTCACAAGCATGTTATGATTCAGTATAAATCACAGATTCAAGTTCTTAGGAGTGATAATGGCGGAGAATACCTGAGTTCAAATCTACAACAATATTTGGTGGAACATGGAATTGTTCATCAGACTACATGCTCGTATACACCTCAACAGAATGGGGTTGCAGAAAGAAAAAATAGACACTTGCTCGAAGTGGTCCGTGCGTCTCTCATCCATGAAAATATGCCACTCATTTATTGGGGAGAAGCCCTTGCTTCTGCTGCATACTTAATCAACCAAAAGTCGTCACACCATTTCAAGCATTAACTGAATCTGTGAATACACCAAAAGTCGTCAACTTGTCACCTCGTGTGTTTGGGTGTGTTGTATTTGTTCATCTTCATCAACATGAACGCAATAAGTTAACTCCTCGAGCTGTTCACTGTGTTTTCGTGGGATATGCACAGAATAAGAAAGGATATCGGTGTTATCACCCACCAACTCAAAAGATGTTTGTGACTATGGATGTTGTGTTCCATGAAGATGAGATGTATTTTTCCTCTGAGGTTGAACTTCAGGGGGAGTACTGAAGTGAAGTTCAAACTCTTGCCTATGATGAAGTGGTTACTGTTCAAACTGAACAATCAGATATAAAGGGAGAAAATCAGGATGTAAGTAATGACGATCACTCGAATGAAGACTTGGTTGAGGAAGAAAATTTCCACGAAGACCTGCAGTCAGTGCCGAACCTCCATGAAGATGAGCCATCTCCACCACCAGCATCACTAATCCAGATTGGTAGGGAAGACCTGCAGTCAGTGCCGAACCTCCATGAAGATGAGCCATCTCCACCACCAGCACCATCTGAACCATCTCCACCACCAGTACATCAGATTTATCTCTACTCCCAGCAGAACCCAAAACCAATCGTCATCGCTGTCCGAAGCTCCAAGAAGAGAACTTCCAAACCGTACTACTAGAGGTATCCCAAAACCCACTTACGAGCCTAATCCCACTAGTAAAGTCAAGTATCCCATGAGTCATTATGTGTCCACTCACCGATTGTCTGAATCAAATAAGTCATTTGTGAATCAATTATCTGCTGTATCTAATCCTTACAGTGTGCAGGAAGCCTTAGCCGATCCAAGGTGGAAAGCAGCTATGGATGAGGTGATGAAGTCCTTGAAGAAGAATGAGACTTGGGAGATAGTCGAGCTGCCAGCAGGAAAGAAGCCAGTAGGATGCAGATGGATTTATACAGTGAAATATAAATCAGATGGTTCGATCGAGCGGTACAAGGCAAGGCTGGTTGCCAAAGGGTACACTCAAACTTATGGAATTGATTATGACGAAACATTTGCACATGTGGCAAAGTTCAACACTATTCGAGTTCTACTGTCACTTGCTGCAAATCTTGACTGGCTGTTGGAGCAATTTGATGTGAAGAATGCATTTTTGCATAGGGAATTGACAGAAGAAGTCTATATGAATCTTCCACCAGGGTCGAACAGACCAGTCCAACACAGCAACAAAGTATGTCGTCTGAAGAAAGCATTGTATGGACTGAAGCAGTCGCCAAGAGCCTGGTTTGGGAGATTTACAAAATCAATGAGGACATTCGGATACGATCAGAGTAATTTTGATCATACTCTATTCCTGAAAAGGAAAGAAGGTAGAATTACTGCTCTCATTATTTATGTTGATGATATGATAGTAACTGGAGATGATCCTGAGGAGATGAAAGCATTAAAGAACTAATTGTCACAAGAGTTCGAAATGAAAGATCTTGGTCCTTTGAGATACTTCCTTGGTATCGAAGTTTCTCGCTCAAGAAAGGGAATATTTCTTTCTCAAAGAAAATATGCTCTGGATTTATTGAAGGAAACTGGAATGTCCGCTTGTCAACCGATTAGTATACCATTGGAAGAAGGACTGAAACTATGCAACGAAGCTGATCAAGTGCCTTGTGATAAGGAAAGATATCAGAGATTGATTGGACAACTAATGTATCTTGCAAATACACGGCCAGATTTGTCATATGCTTTAAGTGTGGTAAGTCAGTTTATGCATGCACCTCGAGAACAACATATGGACACGGTAATGAGAATTATGAGATACATTAAGTCAGCCCCAGGAAAAGGAATCTTATTTGCGAAACATGGTCACTTGAAGGTTGAGGCATATACTGATGCTGATTGGGCAGGATCTACAATCGATAGGCGCTCCACTTCAGGATATTTCACCTTTGTTGGAGGAAATTTAGTTACATGGAGGAGCAAGAAGCAAAATGTTGTTGCACGCTCTAGTGCAGAGGCTGAGTATCGCGGAGTAGCGTTAAGTATAACTGAAGCTTTATGGCTAAAACTCCTGTTGCAGGACTTAGGCTATGGTCCAAAGGAACCTATGAAGGTGTATTGTGACAGTCAAGCGGCGTGTGATATTGCGGCTAATCCAGTTCAGCATGATAGGACGAAACATGTAGAGGTGGATAGATTCTTCATCAAAGAAAAATTAGATGAGAAAGTTATTGAGATATCCAAAGTGAAGTCAGAAGATCACTCGCAGATATCCTAACCAAGGCCGTTTCGACTCGGCTTTTCTTGAAATTTGTTGACAAGTTGGGCATGCTCGATATCTATGCACCAACTTGAGGGGGAGTGTTGAAATATAGTAATTGTATATTCTGTTTCCTAATATAGGAAACAGATTCCCCAAATCTCTCATCTTCCCAATCTTCTCTCAATCTTTTTTCTTCTTCTCCAAGAATGTAATCCTTATATATAGATGTATACAGTAAAGAATATAATAACAAGAAGATTTAGAATTATTTTCCCCAAAATTATTTTCTTCAGATAGTTGGTCTTATCCTCCCGTAAGTAACAGTTTCCAAATATCAGCGCATTGCTTAGCTCCTTGTTCCGTTGAGACACCAAGGTGGTTCCTGAAGTGCTGGTCCACATGGGCTCTTATGTCCTTTGATTCCATACTACCACTTGATGTGTTCAAGTTGTGGATGAGGTTACTGTCACGCCTTGCTTCCCAAAAGAATATGGAATACGAGTACGTGACAAACCCAGTGAATGATTTTCATCATTCATAACCTGTAACGATTGACTCAACAACACAACAGGAATATACAAAAAATATACAACCACGCATGCATGAAATAAATCTAACCACGCATGCATGAAACAAATCTCATAATCAACATAATTATTTGAAAATAATTTCAAAAATTCTCAAATAAAACAAGATCTGGTAACAATAATAAACTTCGGGACAATATGCCCAATACAAGTTCAAGTAGTAATAAGGAAAAATAAATTCAATAAACTAAAGCATAGAGATTACAGCCCAAGCTCAAAACACTTGATCACTCATTCCGTCCGGTAGCTGATCTCCAAAACTTGTATATTTAACACGTGGAAGAAATAGAGAAACAAGAGAATATGCCCGTTAGTGCAAGCTACGGGCCGCAAGTAGCACGAGCAAAAGGGTACAGGAATAAATACAAGAAGTATAGAACAGGAAACTGGAATAAAAAACATACAATATATCATGGCAGGAATGCAACTAGTGATAGAATCCAATGAAACTAGCAAGCAAGTAAACTGCGTTAAGTAACAGGATCATGTAACAAGTGAACATGTAATTTGTAACAGGTATCAAATAGCATGCGAGACAAGTAACAGGTATGTACAGGCAAAACATGTTATTCTTAAGTCTATTATTTAATCCTATTTATTGCACCACTCATGCGTTCCATATATATACCATATGGTTGTTGCATACAAGCAAGTTACGTTTTAGGCCTAGTGATGGATTCTATAGGGCCGTGTACTCTGGCATTAAGTAACAAGCAAGCAGATTCATGAATCCATAATAATATAACATGTTCATGAATCGAGTAATAACGTATTCATGAATGCGATAATAATATAACAAGTTCATGAATCAAGTAATAACAATTTCATGAATGCAATAATAATATAACAAGTTCATGAATCAAGTATTAACGAGTTCATGAATGCAATAATAATATAACAAGTTTATGAATCAAGTACAGGTGGGAAACACGGGCTCCCTTCCGAGTACACTTACCTATATTGTCCACTAGTAAGGTCTTTTCCTTAAACCCCAGCTTGTTATTATTATTATCAAAACAGGCATGAAAGTGTACAGCCAGGGCAAGTAAACATGATAGTAAAAAGGAAACAAGTTCAAGCTAGGTAGAAAACATATTCGGATGTCAACACAATTTATAATTAACAAGAACAACAAGAATTTCAATTCTGGATAGCAGGACGTTGCTGCACAAAAACTGGAATTCCCGTTGCTACAAGAATGCAAATCTGGATCTGTCAGAAGTTCTAGAAACTAGACTCTACCGGTTCCAGTGCATATACACATGTTGTATAAAAGTTACAACAACTGGATTCAAATCAACATTCTACACAGATTTTGTGTTCAGCCAGAATTCTTAAAATTATGTTTACATACATAAAATAGGTCTGAAGAGTCATCAAATAAATCCAGGAAAATTAAGGAGGATTCCCTAGCATGTCTAGTTTCAGCATGTTAAATTTCACATTATTATATTACTGATAGCATATTCAAATTAAATTGCAAAACATGGTGACATAGTGAAATTATGAATCTGTAAATTCAGACCTAGCAGTACTGAAACAGCCATATCTCACAACTCATAACTTGGAATTTAATTCCGTCAAATGTTTTGAAAACTAGACACATGGGGCTACAATTCATATTCAGAAACTAACTCAAAATTCTGTCATTAACAGGGTCGAGATCGTCAAGAGAAATCAGGACAACAGTAAATGTGATTTCTTTTGCATGAAATGTAACACGATTATTAACTACCATGGATCTAAGTTAATGTGTGATTCAAGTCAGGGTATAATAACTATTCAAATAGCACCCATGTCTATTCTCAACTCATAACAAAAGAAGCAACATCAACATATG
The DNA here is from genome assembly GCA_017893485.1 of Hemerocallis citrina. Taxonomy (NCBI): domain Eukaryota; kingdom Viridiplantae; phylum Streptophyta; class Magnoliopsida; order Asparagales; family Asphodelaceae; genus Hemerocallis; species Hemerocallis citrina. Next base: position 286,423,810 of record CM030359.1, read on the forward strand.
CATCATACAACCAAATATCTATAAGTCATGGTGATTCATAAATTCATGTAGCCAAATAATTAGATAAATATGTATTGACAAAAGGTTGTGACCATTATGATTATGGAAATTGATAGAGATGAACAACGAATAAGATCGAGATGTATCAACGGTAACAAAAGGCGAGTCACAACAAAATCTACTTGTGGTATTTCAAAAAAGTGCTTGTACGGGAAAACAAAAGAATCGTACAAGTTACTTGCCTTGATTGGATTAAGATGAAACGACGACGAAAGAGCGACGAACACACGTGCAACCACAATGCGCACACACGGGGCAGCAACTATACGTACGGTGCACATACAATTAAGACAGCAAGAACGCAGCACCAACAGCAAGAGTGCGGCCTCGGCTTTGGGCTTCAACGGGGATGCGTTGGATGGCAGTGGGCGCAGCAAAAGCGACAGCAACAAGAGGACTGGTGGTGCTCGACAGGCTGACGACGGCTGATGACGGAAGGGAGAGACAGGCGGGGCGTCGACCGGGGTTCTGCTGAGGGGCTCGACAGCAACTGTAGGCTTCGGAGGTCGGGGAGATGGCGACGGGGGACTTCGGCTTCGACTGAAGGTAGCTACAAGCGTCGGTTCATAGGGGGCTCGACGGAAGTCGAGGGGATTGCTAGCGACGAGGAAGAGGGTGAAGATGGGTTGCGGCGGAGGCGGAAGAGGCAGAGCATTTGGGTTGCGGGGTGCAGCACAGGGACGAAGAAGGAGAGGGGAAGAAGATGAACAGGCTGGGTTTTGGGATGATTAGGGTTAGGGTTTAGTATAGGGTTATATATATATATTAGGTGAGGGTTTGGGTTAAAGGGTAAGCGGGTAGGATCCAATAGGAAGTTATATGGTTTTGGGTATGGGTTTAAATCCAATAAGAAAATTAAATAATAAAATACTAGATTAATCAAACACTCAACTTGATAAAATAAAATAAAATAGAGTGGCTTACAAAAATAAATGGCTATATATGAATTGCAAGATAGATCGTGCTTTAGTCAAGTTAAAAGAAAAATAATAATAAAATTAGGCTCCACATTAATAAATAAAATTAATAAAAGACAGGTTAACAACCAAGAATAATAATAAAATTAATAATAATAACAACAACAACAACAACAATAATAATAATAAGGTTACATGATAAAATAAGATTTGGTTTTAACAAATTTATCAAAATAATAATACATTTGATTTGGGATCAAATATAAATAGTAAATCCATTTAGAATAGAAAATAAAGTTAAAATCTCTGAAGCACAGATACTTTACGGAGGCTGCCGTCCCTGTATCCTGTACGTATCCGATACTTGTGTCCTCGTATCTTGTACATTCCCATATCCTGCTTTTTTTTATTATCCAACTATTTGATACAACTGAAACTTGTCCCACTATTTGATTTGTCTGCTTACGTTATATTGCTTAGGAACTTGCTTTGTTTACTTATGTTATTGTTTATACTTATGAACAATTATTGTAGCCTTTATGGATTATCTTATTTATGTTTAATGAAAGATATTTACCATTTTCTTATTAACAAGAGATATTATTTAGTTTTGTGTAATTATTCATATATATATATATATATATATATATATATATATATATACAACCGTATCCCCGCCGTATCCCATATCCTACTTTTTTTGAAAATTGATGTATCCCCCTACCCGTGTCCCCGTCCGCGTATCGCCGTATCCGTATTGGTGCTTCATAGGTTAAAATATACCATCATTCGAAATAAATATGATTGTTGATTAGAAAAACACTTTAGTAGAAGATCCGAAACGAATTTAGCACAAAATAAATTTATAAATAATCAAATATAGAAAATACACGGAAAATAGTTATTGGTGGGAACGAGGGTTATAGTTACCCTTCCACCTCATGTTAGCCACTTTGTGGAAAAAACAGTGTTGTAATTTCCTTTCTTGAGCCCTTTCACTCGGGATTGCTGTTTCCACATGATGATAGGTGTCCTTAATTTCCAGCCTCGAATTTTGACGTTCCACAAATTCGTCATCGCGTACTCCTCTTTAAACTCCATTGAGTCTATGAGCTCAACTGAAGCGGCTTTTTCGATAGAATACTCCCAAAGTTTGTTTTGCTCCATTGTCTGAGACACTTCCTAAGCTTCCTGAGCTTACAAATAAAGGTGGTAGCCGCCCCACCTCTTCGTGGATTCAGAGGGAAATTCCAATTGCTACTAACTACATCTTTAAATCCATCCGCCTCTAGCCACTCCTTCTTAAACCTAAATTTGTCGTGGCGCTTCTGTTGTTCTTCTCCCGTTAACAAGCAAAGGGGAAAGTGGTTAGATGTGATTCTAGAAGTAGCCCTAACCATATCCAAAAGAAATTTGGCTTCCCAGTCAACAGACACCAACATCCTATCAGGCTTAGCCAAGTTCGGTCTCCTAACCATATTTGACCAGGAGAACTGTCGATTAATGGTATGGATCTCCATCAGGACCTACTTGGAGATGACATCATTGAAGGCCCCCGATCGTGTCCATTGCCATATCCACCCAACCGTTCATCCCCATGTCGAACCACATTAAAGTTACCTCCCACCACGCAGGGGATGGACCATCTATTCTTTATGAGCTCGAGGTCATCCTAGAATCCTGGTATGAGGGCTCGATTTTTAGGGCCATGACGACATGCTTCCAGTTATCCGTCTTCCTATTCAGAAGCACATAGAGAGAGAACTTTCCCCCCAAGTGATCCTCAAACTGAAATTTGTCGGTGTCAAAGTCAATCATGACTCCCCCACATGCATAAAAAACCTTTCACTCATATGTCCTACCTAATCACCATGAGTCTAGAAGCCCTTTAGACAGATTTTCTAGCTTTGTCTCAACTAGACAAACCAAATTTACTCTTTCCTGTCTAATGACATACCCTACAAGCCTATGTTTGGCCTACTTGCCTTGACCTCTCACATTCCAAAAGATGTAACTCATTAGGAAACTATTGTTTCACAATCTGGGTTTGGTGCACTAATGGTACCATCCCCACCGTATCTAACTATACCCCCCTGAAGCAACAAACTGACGACAGCGATGTTCGCTGCTGCGCTTTCCCGGATAGCTAGAAATAAAGCAACATTACTGGAGTATGAGTATGTTGTAGAATTTGCCCCACAACTGATAGTGCTAATAGCGGAACACACACCACAAGCAATAGAAACTTTTCAAGAACTAGATGAACCAAGAACAAGCCACCACAATAATCACAAGATCTCACAAGAATACAATAATATGCAGAAATAACCAATACTTCTTATTCCCCAAGAAATATAAAGATTACAAAGATATTACAACTCTCAATCTCTCTCTCCCACCTTTGAGACAATCGGCACATACCCCTGTTGAAGTTGAACAATGATAATGGCTAACCTTTGATCTCCAATCTTATTAGATTTCTCAGATGGATTAATCCTAGAGTTCACATCTACTGCTATATATAGCCCTCAAGTAAATCCTAAAAGATAAACACAAATACAGCTTTTTGGACCTAAACTCGAAAGCCCAAATAACATAGAGCCACTGTTCGTTGACCGCACCAAGTTGCAGTCGATTGCACTTGGTCTCGCCAACACCAGAACCTTGACCGGTCGACTGTCCCAATCTCTGTTGAACCCTGTACACTTGAAGAATGCTCAACAACCTAGTTGCAGTCAGGTGGTCGGTCAACCGCACACCAGGACAGTCGACCGCAACTCCTCCAACTGTCTTTCTTCTAGCTGTTGTTGCCTTCTCTTGCTGTCTTTGTCCTCCTCTTCTTCTCCAACTTTAAGAACTCCTGTGCCTACGTGTATTTGAGGCCACAATCCAACAATCTCTGTAACCCCTGTTTTCGCAAATACGTATTTTCTGTATCTAAAATTTTTGTAAATTGGTTTTCCGCTTTCAAATTCTTTTTTTGTTTGTTAAAATGCATTTTGAATCTTCCATTAAAGCCTATTTTTTAAATATTTTTTTTATCAATAATTTTATTTGTAACTATTTCCTATGATTTTTATACAAATCTTAGTATTGTTATTATTACTTTGATTTCTATTATTATTATTGTTACTAAATTTTTGATTTTTAATGTCCCCAAAATTTATCTAAGTTTAATTATATTTTTCTTAGTTATTTTATTTTCCCCTATTGGATTTTACCCAAAACCCATACCCATTAAATACCCAATATAAACCCTAACCCGTTTTACTCCTATACCCTATTTTCCCCCCCCATTGGATCTTATAACACCATAAAACCCAAAGCCCCAAACCCGTTTGTACTTAACCCAAAGCTTAGCCGTTACGCCCTAAACTCTACCCAAACCCGGTTAACACCTAGCTCTATTTTACCCCAATACTCGGACCCGTTAAGCACCTTATATTCTACCCTATATATTCTTATCCCTGCATACCCTGTTTTCCAAAACCCAACCCTAGCGCCGTTTCCTCTCCCTTCTCTTGCTCTTCTTCATCCCCATACCTCGACAGCTCTCCCGCTCATCTCTCTCTCCCTGTGCACCCTCTCTCGATCCTCATCCTCTACCTCTGACCAGCTCCACCCTGTCACCCTCCCTGTCGCGCTGTCATCCTCCCGACCCAGTCGACAGCCGACGCCCCTGTTCTCCTCGTTGCGCTGCACTCCTCAACCTCCCTCCTGTTGCGACCACAGCAGCGCCGCTCTGGTCCCCTCCTCCACCTTCGATTGCAGCGCCCTCTCCCGTAGTAACGACATCATCATCACAACACCCTCTCAGACTGTGTCTCCTCCGGCGTTGCTCCCCGTGCTGCCTCCCTCCGGCGGTAGACAGCAACCACCAGGCGCTTGCCTCAGCCCTGTGCGCTGTTTCCTTCAACCACTGCAGCAAACAGACAACACCCGACTCCTTTTTGCTGTGCCCCCTCCCGGTCCAGCTGCAGCGACTTACTCCCCTCGCCGCTTGCCGCCGCTTCCCATCTGCCGTTCCCTCTTTCTCTCTTGTCTCTTGTGTGTGTGCGTGTGATCTCGAGACTTTGCTTGTGATTCATTGTTCGAGGTTGTGTTCGTGGTTCGTGAGTATTGTGTTCATGTGATCGCGTGTGTTCATTATTGGTTCGTGGTTCATTTGTTTGTTGAGTTCGTTGTCCGAGAATCCGTTCCCATTATTCTTGCTTTTCTGCCGTTTTCGTCGTTGTCTCTCAGGCAAGTAACTTGTATTCTTTTCTTTGTGTAATACAAGTACTAAATACCGCTTGTAGTGTAGTTGTGTTCTAGAGATAATTCTTGTGTGAAATGTTGAAATGTTGAAAATAGATTTGGGAAAAATTATTATTATTCTTCTTGTTCTTTATTCTTTACAGTATACATCTATATATAAGGATTACATTCTTGGAGGGGAAGAAAGGATATTGAGGGAAGATTGAGGGTGAGAGATTTGGGAAATATGTTTTCTATAGATTAGGAAATAGAATATACATATTAGTACTTACTACATTTCAACACTATCCCTCAAGTTGGTGCATAGATATTGAACATGCCCAACTTGTCAACAAATTTCAAGAAGAGCCGACTTGAAACTGCCTTGGTCAGGATATTTGCGAGCTGATCTTCTGACTTCACTTTAGATATCTCAATGACTTTCTCATCCAATTTTTTCTTGATGAAGAATCTATCCATCTCTATATGTTTCGTCCTATCATGTTGAACTGGATTGACTGCAATATCACATGCTGCTTGACTGTCGCAATACACCTTCATAGGTTCATTCGGACCATAGTCTAAGTCCTGCAACAAGAGTTTCAGCCATAAAGCTTCCGCTATACATAGGGCTACTCCGCGATACTCAGCCTCTGCACCAGAGCGTGCAACAACATTCTGCTTCTTGCTTCTCCATGTAACTATATTTCCTCCAACAAAGGTGAAGTATCCTGAAGTGGAGCGCCTATCAATGATAGATCCTGCCCAATCAACATCAGTATAGGTCTCAACCTTCAAGTGACCTGTTTCGCAAATAGGATCCTTTTTCCTGGAGCAGACTTAATATATCTCAGAATTCTCATCACTGTATCCATGTGATGTTCCTGAGGTGCATGCATAAACTGAATTACCACACTTAAAGCATATGATAAATCTGGCCGTATACGCGCAAGATTCATCAGTCGTCAACCAATCTCTGATATCTTTCCTTATCACAAGGCACATGATCAGGTTCGTTGCAAAGTTTCAGTCATTCTTCTAATGGTATACCAATCGGCTGACAAGCAGACATTTCAGTTTCCTCCAATAAATCGAGAGCATACTTTCTTTGAGATAGAAATATACCATTTCTCGAGCGAGAAACTTCAATACTGAGAAAATATCTTAAAGAGCCAAGATCCTTCATTTCAAACTCTTGTGACAAATAGCTTTTCAATGCCATTCTCTCCTCAGGATCATTTCCAGTTACTATCATGTCATCCACATATATAATGAGAGCAGTAATCTTACCTTCTTTCCTATTCAGGAATAAGGTATGATCTGAATTACTTTAACAATATCCGAATGTTCTCATTAATTTTGTAAACCTCCCAAACCAAGCTCTTGGCGACTGTTTGAGACCATATAGCGCCTTCCTCAATCGACACACTTTATTACTGTGTTGGACTGGTCTGTTTGACCCTGGTGGAAGATCCATATAAACCTCCTCTGTCAATTCTCCATGCAAAAATGCATTCTTCACATCAAATTGCTCCCACGGCCAGTCAAGATTTGCCGCAAGTGACAGTAGGACTCGAACAGTATTGAATTTTGCCACATGTGCGAATGTATCTTCATAATCAATTCCATACGTTTGAGTGTATCCTTTGGCAACCAGCCTTGTTTTGTATCGCTCTATTGAACCATCAGATTTATATTTCACCATATAAATCCATCTACATCCTACTGGCTTCTTTCCTGCTGGCAGCTCAACTATTTCCCAAGTCTCATTCTTTTTCAAGGACTTCATCTCCTCATCCATAGCTGCTTTTCACCTTGGATCAGTAAGGGCTTCCTGCACACTGTTAGGAATAGATACAGTAGATAATTGATTTACAAATGACTTATTTGATTCTGACAAGCGGTAAGTGGATACATAATTACTCATGGGATATTTGACGTTACTTGACGTTACTAGTGGGATCAGGTTCATAAGTGGATTTTGGAATACCTCTATTAGTATGGTGCGGGAGTTCTCTTCTAGGAGCTTCGGACAACGATGACAATTGGTTTTGGGGTTCTGACGGTTCACTCTCATTGAAATTCGGTACTGGTTGCAATTCTTCAAGAGGATCTTGTTCAAGAGGGTCTTCTTCCCTTGGTTGCACTTCTTCATGAGGGTCTTCCTCCCTTGCTAGGTCTTCATTCAAGTGTTTGCCATTATTTGTATCCAGTTGTTCGTTCTGGCTGGTAATTACTTCATCATACCCAAGAGTCTGAATTTTACTAACCCCTTCATCATACCCAAGAATCTGAACTTCACTTCGGTACTCCCTTTGAAGTTTAGTCGTAGAAAAATACATCTCATCTTCATGAAACACAACATCCATAGTCACAAACATCTTTTGAGTTGGTGGGTGATAGCACCGATACCCTTTCTATCCTGTGCATATCCCATAAAAACACAGCGGACAGCTCGAAGAGTTAACTTATTACGTTCATGTTGATGAAGATGAACAAATGCAACACACCCAAACACACGAGGTGGCAAGTTGACGACTTTTGGTGCATTCACAGCATCAGTTAATGCTTGAAATGGTGTGAGGAAGTTTAGGATACTAGAGGGAACTCGGTTGATTAGGTATGCAGCAGAAGCAAGGGCTTCCTCCTAATAGATGAGCGATATATTTCCATGGATGAGAGAAGCACGAACCACCTCGAGCAAGTGTCTATTTTTTCTTTCTGCAATCCCATTTTGTTGAGGTGTATATGAGCATGTAATCTGGTAAACAATTTCGTGTTCCTCCAAATATTGTTGCAGATTCGAACTCAAGTACTCTCCACCATTATCACTCATAAGAACTTGAATCTGTGATTTATACTGAATCATATCATGCTTGTGAAATTTCTGAAACAAGCCACTAACTTCACTTTTTGACTTCATCAAACAAATCTAGGTCATACGGGTACAATCATCAATAAATGTCACAAACCATTTGGCTCATCCAAATGTAGTGGTTTTGGATGGACCCCAAATATCAGAATGAATAATTATAAATGGAAGGGAGCTTCTACTTGGACTTGGAGGAAGAGAGACACGGTGACCTTTTGAGAGTTCACACACATCACACCGAAAGGCAGAAATATCCAACTTCAAAAATAAATTTGGAAATAATTTCTTCAAATACCCAAAAGAAGCATGCCCTAGATGTCAATGCCATAGCCAAATATCTGATTTCTTCTTCTCATCTTCGGATCCTTCCACACTTAGAGCTTGAGTCAACTTGCTTAAACATTCAGATTCTAAATCCAGATAATAGAGTTTCCCATGTCTAACCCCATAACCAATCATCTTGCGAGTCCGAATATCCTTAAACACACAATGTGAAGGCCAAAAGACTACAATACAATGTAAGGCAGTAGTTATTTGAGCAACAGATAATAGGTTAAAAATTCAAGGATGACACAACTAGGGCAGTATCTAAGGTTAGGTTGCTTGTGAGAGGTATGGAACCCTCGCCAGTAACATTTACAGGATCACCATTGGTAGTGGACATAATTGATTTGGTGGATGGTTGAAAATTTTGGACTTGTCTAGAATCAAAAGTCATATGGTCGGTAGCACCCGAATCAATTATCCATGCATTATTCATAACAGAAGTAGAAAAAACCTTACCATCATTACCTGCAGCAGCATGATTAGCAACTCAAATTGCGACACTGGGTTGATTGTAAGTCTTCCTCCAAATATCCCTACTATGATCCCAGATCTCCGGATAGCCGACATTCTTATAACAACGAGCTTTCGTGTGGCCGATCTTACCACAATGAATACACTTCCTTGACTCATACAGATATTGTCACATAGTAACACAACAAGGAGAACAAGTTGTCTGCCAAGCAGTGAGCAGCAAACACCAATGGAGTACAACAGCGAATCAGATCTAACTAAATTAGATCAAGAGATCACAACAACAACAATAGAGAAAGAACAACGATAGTGGCAACAATATAGAGAGACTCTGGTCGGTGGCATCGCCGGCCCGACGGCGACTGGACAAGGGGCGCGAACGGAGGACGGCGGTGGTCTGGCGACGGCGGCGAGGCGAGGTGCGGCATCGACGGGATCTAGGTCGACAGGGATCGACACAGGCAGGGTGCCTGATTCGACGGCTGATCGGGATCTCCAGTGAAGAGGAGAACGGAGAACGGTCGAACGTCGAAGTGAAGTGGGAATCTGGTCGGATCTAGTCGGGGTCGACGAGGACGTTGGGGATCGGTGACGGGAAAGGTGACGAAGATTGGTGACGGGATCCACAACGGGATCTTTGGACGGGATCGGATAAAGATGGAGGTGTGTAACACCCCCAATTCCATAATACAACTGAATTCGAGATTCCACAGGATCTTTACACTTCTTTCGTACAATTTTACAAGGAAATAAAAACTTTTCTTTTATCAGAGTTACATTTACACTTGTACATTATCAAAGCGGAAGCAATATTTCAATAAATTACAAGAAACAACATTTGAAATAGTCTTGTGCAGCATGTATACTTCAATTGTCAAGCATCTTTACCCTGCATATAAAACTGTGGGCGCGTCAGTTCATTCAACTGACGAAATATTATACACGGCCATCATCTCTATGCTGGAAATAGTATAACGATTCTCATTTCTTAAAAATTCACAAATTTGTCACAAACAGAACTAAAGGGACTATTCTATTGATGTCGTGTTGTGAATGTGCACTTAATCCGTAATGCAATTATTTATATTATATGACACTAATGCGCACTTGTTCAGAGTCTATGCAGCCCATACTACATAGGTCTGAGGGCAAGCCCTTAATCGTTCTTCATCTTATAGGGTTCAATCCCTCGCCATGACTTAATCTACTACTGTAACTACGGTAAGTATCCTAGATGTTTTCTGACCAACGAACTCATGTTTAGGCGCCTTGGAGGGAATCCCAACGCACTGACACATGACTCATCATGCAGGCATCCTGTGGTAATTCAGCTCCTACCATAGACATGACACCACCCGCAGTCGTCAAACACCCCACGAGCGTTGCCACCGGGACGGTACTCTGGAGCAGTATCCACGCCCTATCATGACTCATCATGGGACATCCTGGGATACTCTCTTGCCGCCAATCCAATGGCCCTCATACTCAATGTTTTTCTCTTACTTTCATCAAATCTTCACTATATATCTAATCCTTAGTTTAATTGAATCATGAATAAAAATCAATCTCTTAGAATGTAGCACTCCCACTATACCGGTCTTATTCATTCAATTTCACATGACCCAACCTTGGTCTTCTCATTTCAAATTCCATTTCAATGCATTTCTCTGCCGGTATAAGGCTTGACTATACCTTAATTTTCACTTTTAACTCATAATTACAATGTCATACCCATAAGAGCCTTTCATGATTAATCACCATTCATGTTTCAAAAGCAAAGTATTCATGTATTCACATACTCATCACAATCCATAATTCAATGCATAAATACTTAAAAACTGAAATTCTTCAAACGTGTCACATTCACTAGTTTATAAGTCCACATAATTCTATTTCAATCTATTCCAATTCCACAGTTCACATTTTCAATACGTTTCACAATTCACACCCTTCAAATTTCTCATTGCCAAAATCTCATTTTAAACCCTTTAAACAATCCATTCAATTTTCTTAAAGAAACAGTTTAAGTTAATAAATACAGTGTACCTTTTTTAAAAATAGTCTCACTCACGCAAAGCCTCAGGTTTTAGAGATTCTCTCCCAAAATACAGATATCATTTTAAACTTCAGGACAGTCGACTGATAACCCTGACCAGTCGGCTGTTCTGCGAGTTTCTAAAGCTCGAGAATAATCAGTGAAAACGTTCGGGGTAGTCGACTGTTACAATAGTCGGTCGACTGTTCCGTACAAAATTCGAACTATATTTTTTTTGACCAGTCGACTGTTTCAGTGTGATCGGTCGACTGTACTACTGGTTTTCCAATTCTCAAAAAAGTGTTTTCAGTTCCTTTTCTTCCCTTTGTGAAACATAACTCTCCAGATTAAAACTACATTCAATTCCCCCGTAATGAATATTTTTAAAGGTGTTTTTCACTCTTTTAAAACATGTAATTAGCCATAGTTTGTATTTTATGAATACCATTTCGACACTTGAAAACCAATACATAATTGTTCATAACCAAAGATGTTTTTTCACATATAATTCACCACAATGAAGTTTGCTTACACAGTGATAACTAAGATATTTTTAGAGCACAAGGATCAATTTTACAAGTGAGCAAAACTTCTATTTTTATTAATTAATCTACACATGATGCATTCATTTATTTATATGCAAAAGGACATTCTTTATCATTTATTCAAGTTTCCACATGATGTATAAAGCATGGAAATTTTCATTACATCTATTAACAATCATTTCAATCGATTTGACTTTACACACTAGCATTTTTAATCAATCAACACACATTTCTAATTGACAATTTTCTTCTAATTAGAAAAACATGTATTTCATTTCAACTAGTATTTAATAATAATAATTCAATCATCATTTCCTAGCATGAGTTCTACTCTGGAAGTTATGAGAAACACCCACCTTTTGAAGAAAACCCAATTAAGAAAATCTCCTAGAGCCTCCTAGATTGCAAGCGAGTGCCTTCTCCTCCTAGATTGCAATGCACGACTTCTCCTCCTTTCTCCTTGCTACAAACCGAGAGCACCAGGTGATGGATGGCCGGCCTCCAATGGGGGAAACACTCACACTCAACTCACAATAATATATATATCTCCTATGTAATTGTTCTCTCCTATCAATAGATTACTAATGTAAAAATACAAATAAATAGGAGGGGTATTTATACTAATTCTAGGGTAGATTGGAGGGCTAGGATTTGTTGGATAGTTATAGGACGAAGGGCTAGGATAGAAGAGGAAGTTGTAGCAACCACCCACACACAAAATGACTACCCATGAACACATGCCCACACTCTCCATGCACAAACCGGCCCAAAAGGACTGTGCATTGCACAGTACGTGCTTCGCACGTGCCTTCTAGTCCCCTATGTAGAAGTTGTACAATTTAATTAATTAAAATTGTTCACATTTTGTCTCTACGTGACAAGTGTAGCTAATTAATTAATTAATTAAATTGGTGGGCTTCATAAATAGTGGGCTTAAGCTTGTGGGCCAAGACAACAAATTACAATTAAATAAAGTGGGCTAAAACAATTAATTAGGCTTTTAGGAAAATACTTGTTCATACTAAAATGAGATTTCATATAAAATAAATGAATAATATACACATGAAGTTTGCACGTGCGCAACACGTGAGAAATAATATATATATAACATTATTAAAATGAAATTTGGGATATTACAAGGTGTCAGATCTAATCACCACCTCTTCTTCTTCTTCTTCAGTTAGCCTAGATCTGGTTAGGCTCTGATATCATGTTGAAATGTTGAAAACAGATTTGGAAAAAATTATTATTATTATTCTTGTTCTTTATTCTTTACAGAATACATCTATATATAAGGATTATATTCTTGGAGGAGAAGAAGGGAGATTGACAGAAGATTGAGGGGTGAGAGATTTGGGGAATCTGTTTCCTATAGATTAGGAAACATAATATACATATTAGTACTTGCTACATTTCAACAAAACCACTATTATATCTTGTTTCTAATGTGTTGACCCGCCCGTAGTTGCCACATGTCACCTATGACATGAAATAATCTAGAGATGACCACTTCTTGTTGTATACATGCATGTTGTTCATGACTTGTATGATCTCGTATGCTTGATGTGTTGATAGTAGTATAACTTGTTGTAGACTTGTAAAATACCCTATACCATGTTGCTTGGATACCTAGTACACCATATTTCATGTTTGGTTATGTTTTGGATGAGTTACGTATGAACTAGATGATTTTGTGCATGAAGGATATTTTCAATTTTGTCGATTTCATGTTTTGATTAATATTTTAGATCCTATTAAGGTCAGTATATGACAATATTTTGTGAATAAAAATTATAGATAATTCTGTCTACTTACCAGATTTTCTGACAGATTTCAGTTTCGATTTATGAGTTGCGAGTTATGACTAGTTTACTACAGATGTGTATAAAAATTCCAGATTCTGTTTATATGAATTCTGTATGATTATTTATTTTTCTACTGATGTTAAAAATAATATTTTGATCCAATATTTTGCTGGTTACAACTAGACTTGATTGGGATTAACTCCTAATTTTTGTGGATTTAATTGATAATTTTTATAAACCATTTTGTGCTTTTGAACAACTACTATACTTGCAAAATTTTCTTACTGTTCAGTAAAGATACATAATTTCGATCTGATTCTACTTGCTGTCTATAAAATCTTTGTGAATATGAATTATAGCCTACTATATCTATTTTATCATCCTTTTGACGGATCTGAATATCGATTTGTATTTTGTGAGATATTGCTGTTTTAGTACTGCAGTGTTTATGATTCCAGATTTACAAAACTGCCGTATCTTGTTGCTTTCTGATTTTACTTGACTATTCTATTTATATTGGAAAATTACGAAACTTTATTTTCTGTTACTAAACATACTAGGGAATACCCCAGATTTTTGTGGATTTAATTAGTAAGTTTTCATGCTGTTTTTCTGACTTTGAACACAAACTTCTGATTTCTGGCTGAACACGTTTTCTAGATTCAAATATGTTTTGAGACCTGTTGTTGTGAAATACCATGACTTATATATATTTGCTGGAGTTCTGCCATTTTTATTATTGTTTCCTGTTGCTACTTGAATAATGTATCTGTTACTTGAAGTTATTTGTATTTGGGCAATGTGACCCAGGATTATTGATTTGTTCAGATCTGGATTATTTGAGATTAATAAATTTGTTTCAAGTAAAATCATGTTGGTATTTTGATTCATATATCCATGCTTGGTTGACTTCTCTTGCTTCCGACTCTGATTATTCTTGTGAATTGTTGTAAAGATCTTGAGAGCTTATGGATGATGAAAATCATTCACTGGGCTTAGTCACGTATCCGTATTCCGTATTCTCTTTTTGGAAAGCGGGGCGTGACAATCTCCCACTTGGACCACATACATAGTGCTTCAAAGTTATTGTAATCTTTACCTTGCATTATTTCTGCAAGTCTCCCACTCTTATGAAATACCCAAGTACTCCCCCTCTCATGAAGAGCACATCTGCCACTCCATATGGAGTGCACCAACCATCCCTCATCACCTCATGAAGGATGTGCCCACATAGGGCACGAATAATGGAGAAACATGTGTCATATTCCGTGTTACAAGACTCCAATTCATAAAATCTCCGCCAACGCCGGACATGGTTTAAAACCTCTCAATGCACCCTCTGCACTAGAAGTCTCCGTGGACGATACCTCTACAAAATCTGCAGACTGATCAACCCCAACAGCCTTATTTCGGTTACCCTCATTAAACATCACCCCTCATATCGATACCAGTGCTCTCTAACTCACAAGAGTGACTTGAAGCTTCCACTGATATATAACAAAGTACCCTCATCGCAGCAACGTCTTACTCTCTAGGATCACTCTCATGGCCAGTAGCTCCCACTAAATTAGTAACTTCCTCTAAATTTCCACATATGAAAGAACTCAGTTGCACTCCACACAACCTACTACTCGATTCCGGCTGAGAGTCAACTACAAGAGAAACGTCCCTCACGTCTCTAAGTAATTACAGCGTTTCCTCACGCTTTCCTTTTGCAATCACTTTTGAACCTGCAGCTATACACCACTCCCCACTACCAAATGTGGTAGACATACCCTCTTTTTCTAGCCTTTTTACCGAGATACAATTTTTCTTCAAGTTTGGAACATGCATTGTTTTCCACAAGACAATATTCTAATCATCATTGTCTTTCACGCGAACAGTACCGACCCTTCATACATGACACCTTTGATCGTTTCCCACGATCACATATCCAACAGAATCCTCCTTGTAGTCATCAAACACCTCTCTTCTTGGAGTGCAATAGAAAGAAGCCCCCGAATCAATACACTAATTTCGCGTGCCCAACTCCTTCCTAGCTGATAAGCATAACTCTTCAATTTGATCGGACACCACATTGGCTTCCTTTGGTTTTGCTTCATTCGGTTTTTCTTGCTTCCTCTTCATATAGGCCTTACAACTGTGCATCATGTGACCCCTCTTGTGATAATACTAACACTCAGGTCTATGTCTCTCATTGCTGTCATCAGACTCACTATCAGATGAACTACTTTATCCTTTCTTCTTTGACTGGTCTTAAATCTCTCACGTCTTTTCTCAACTGACATAACAAAATTCTTAGAAGATGATGATGAAAATCCTCTGTTTCTCACTCTTTTCACCTCGGTCAGAATGCTACTCACTACATCCTGTAGAGTTGTCGAATTTGTCATAATGCCTGTAATAGTCTGTTCCACCGTACCATAACTATCGGGTAAAGTAGATAGAATTAACAATGACCGCCCCCTCTCTAAAAACTTCAAACCTGCAGCTTCCCTCTGGTTATAAAGCATACAGTAAGTGTTCACATGTTCTGCTACTGAACCCCTTTCCTTCAACTTCATATTAACGAATTTCTTCGGATGAATTTGATTAGATGCCGATGGTTTCTCATACATATCTGTGAGAATCTCCATAGTCTCCTTTGTGGTTTTTGCCTTCAAGATATGAAATAACATCTTCCTACTCAGCCCCAACTAAATCTGCCCTAGCGCCTTCTGATCCAAACAATTTCAATCCACCAAGACCGTCGCATCCTTGTCTGCACCTTCCGACTTCTCATCAAACAACGGATCGTCTAGATCTTTCTGATGAAGATACGCTATCATCTGAATCTTTCACATCGCGAAGTCACTACCATTGAACCTCTCGATGTTTGACTTGCTATCAGCCATCCCGAACTCAGTGCTTCGATAACACCTGTTGTAGAGTATGCACAACTCGTAGTGCTAATAGCGGAACACACATCACAAGTAACAAAAACTTTCTAAAAACTAGATGAACCAAGAACAAGCCACCAGAATAATCGCAAGATCTCACAAGAACACAAAATGTGTAGAAATAACCAATACTTCTTATTCCCCAAGAAATACAAAGATTGGCTGTCGAGATGTTTAGCCGTAGGTTTTGGATTAGCTGCCATCCCATCATCCAATTCAACTTTCGCCATGAACATTGGCTGTCGAGAGTGAATCAATTGTGATAAGGTATAGCCTCCATCGATTGACACCCCACCTTAATCCTGGCAGATTTGGATTTTTTACCCACAGTCAATGGGTCTACCTCCAGCACCACGCCGAACTTCGTAACAAGTTCTTGAAAACCAACTCACTCACACCAGCACATTGGGAAGCCTTTGAGAATGATCTAGACATTGGTAGGAAATGTTTGAGGATGAGACTCTCCTCTTTTGTCCACTTGCAGAACTGTACTTCAATACTCCCTCCCTTCATGTTGATAGTTCCATGGTTCATGAGTGTCGGAATACTCTGAGTTGACGGAAACTCAGTGAGTAAGTTGTCCTCATACGCCCTAATGGACCATGTCCACCACTTAAACTCGTTGTTCATCTCCCTCAACCCCGACACCACTTCTCTCATCGAAGGGGAGCCCTTCACAATCTTTCTCACTCGGACTGGAAAAATGCCTTAGCCTCTGCCATGGAAGCGGTCATGGTGATGTAAGCATAAATTGCTGAATCAAAAGAGAGCAAATGTTAGCAGTGCTAACGCCTGTGTAGTGAGTGCTATTGATGATTTATGTCTTGTTTTAAGTTCTTTAGAAGTGGATTCTGGTTGGTTTTTAGACTCCAGAGAGTTGTACTCATATTTGCTCCGCGAGAGAGATGTTTTCTACTTTCAAGTCTACAACAGGGCATTGTGAGAACATGAACTGGGGAGATTTGTGAAGTAGTGGGTGAGGGGACAATTGAGTTGTAGATGCCCAGTGGTAACATGTACACTCTAAGGTAAGTCATGCATATTCCTCTGCTGAAACGAAATATGATATCTTTGGAAACTCTGTGGCTGCAAGTACACGGTTAGAGGTGGAGTTATATCTGCTTGAGAAGGTCGTCATAAGGTGATGTTTGGAAAAAGGAGTGTTGAACTAGGTCAACACAATCTTTACAAGCTTTGTGGAATATATAAAACTTGAGCAAGTGTTTTTATGCCCGTTATTCTTGAAAAAGCGTCATCTAGTATGTCACAACTAGAATCATCGTAGTTAGACCACAACGTTCGATTATTATCGAGAGATGGAGAGTGCCTCGGGGTAGGTGGAGTTCGTGTTGATGGTGGCTCCTCCATGTTAACGCCTACTGAGGTGTGCCTTTGAATGATATATTGATTGATAAAATTGGGTGGAAGATTGATTCATCTAGCTGAGGAAACTACTGAACCGAGTTCATATACTGGTGGAGAAAAAGAGTCTAGAGGTGATTAATCACACGTGTTGATAGCATGCATATGCAATCCAAGGTGGAGATTGTTGGGTGTATGTCTTGCATACTTTTGGTTGATTAGAAGAAAAGACGAAAAAGCAAGAAGGTCGAATTATCGAGGAGGAGACGAAGTCAGAAAACAACAAATAACAACAGCAACAATACAATCAACCGCGTGAGGCCCTGTTTTGGACAGTTGATTGCTCTCGGCGGTTGGCACTGTTTTGGGCCCGTATTTGGGTATTTGTTTGGGCCCGTCTTCAACTCCAGGTTAGATCATACAGCTTCTATCGTATGACTTCTTTTACAGGATATATCAGACGATTATTGTATCAAGACTACAACCTAGGTTTCTCTATATTTTTATATATTGTAATAGCGTCATTGAGAGAGAAAGTACTTAATTGATATTTCTTTCATTGTGAGTGAGGTTCGAGAGATAGTTCTTGGTGAGTGAGTTTGTAACTAACTTCTTGTAATCTTCTCTAGTTGAATAATATCCCCCAATATTTCTCCCTGGATTAGGTTCGCCCGAACGAGGACAAATCTGTCTGATTGGTGTGATCCACTGTTTGGTTGTTCATAAGATATATTTGTGTTCCTTGCTACCTTGCTCAACAACTTCGCTGCGCCACACAATTCCCTAACACTCACTAGGTCCTTGCCATCCTCCTATGAAGGTTGCCTTTTGTCAAAATTGCATTGTTCGTCGCTAGTCAGTTGAATATCCTAACCTTATGTGGGCCCCTAATATTCCAAATTGAATGGCTGATATTTGAGTATACACACTATTGTTGAGGAATCTGTACTCTAAATGTTATTGACTGAGACTTGCCCACCATGTCCTAGGCTCTACCTGAGGTCTTGAAATTTCCTTCTTACCGGTTGCCAGTCATTAAGGAAATTCAAAAGTGCTCGTATTTATCCCCAGTATGGCAGTTCCGCCGTGTGACTAAACTTGGGCCTTCATGCCCTCTGCTTCAAATACCTTGCCGTCGCTCATTCTTTATCCATCGACTTCTTAAGTATGGAGGGAAGCTTTCTGGCCAGAGCGACCAGTCGACACCACTGATCCATCAATGAACTAATTGAATTATTGTTTCCAACCGAGAACGTCGTTCCTGTTTTGCATTTTATCGACTCCCGAAATCCCAACATAGTCGCTTTGTTCTTAACTCTGATCTAGGCTCTAATTCCTGATGTATCTTGCCTTGACTAGCTCGATTCATTTCACCTTCTTATTCTTGTGCAGTTTCCAAAGCCACTTGCTCTAATAGTACTTTGTTAATGTCGCATAGGTTGACGACACTGAGCCCCGCCTTGACTAGCTCGATTCATTTCACGTTCTTATTCTTGTGCAGTTTCCAAAGCCACTTGCTTTAATAGTACTTTGTTAATGTCACAGAGGTTGACGACACTGAGCCCCTCCAAATTTCTTGTGCGTACACACTCTTCCCTGCCTAAGAAGTGGGTAGCCTTTGCATCAACTTCACACCCCCTCCACGGGAAATCTGTTCTACTTTTTTCAATTCTTTTGATCACCCAAGTCGGTGCTTCAAAGAATGATAGAAAGTATGGCATAGCCGATAGCATTGAATTGATGAGGGTAAGCATCCCACCAATGGATAAAAGCCTTCATTTCCATCTGTCTAGCATGCCCTCAATTTTCTCTACTGGCTCTAGCCAATCCGACCCTCTACAGACTGTCGATCCTAATTGTTCGGCCTAAATACTAGCATCCCACCAATGGATAAAAGCCTTCCTTGCCATCCTTCTAGCATGCCCTCAATTTTCTCTACCAGCTCTAGCCAATCTGAACCTCTACAGACTGTTGATCCTAATTGTCTGGCCTAAATACTTATTTGGAAACTCCTTAATATCACAATTGAGGATGGCTTCCACTTACCTTGCTTCCTTATTCAGGATCTCAATAAAGGAGATTAAGCTTTTGTGGAAGTTGATTCTCAATCTAGGTAAAGTTTCAAAGCAATACATACTCTACTTCATTATTGCTACTTGTGCCATTGAGCATTTGCCAAATAACAGCATGTCATTTGCATATTGGAGGTTAATGATCACCATAATGCCCTGAATGACATCCAACAACCCTTCTAGTGCAGTTTGCGAGCAGTTGGTTCAGATCGTCAGCCACCAATGTAAAAAAGAGCGACAACAATGGATCTACAGGTGCCTAGCTAAAATAATAATACTTCATACTATCATTGTGATGCTATGTTGGCCTCCAAATATATTAATGATGTAAAACTAACCCTAAAATAGAGAATTTCCAAGATTATTAATGGATTAATTTTACCAACATGTAAGTGTGGATCAAAGTTGGAAATTTTAACAGTAACAGATTTGATGAATTTTCAAGAATTGAATCAAGTGTAACAGTCCCAATTAATAATTCAACGTTACGATCAATAATTAAATCCCTAAGTGTTTAGCAAGTAATAGGTTTATATTGATTCGTACTCTACTCTAGCATGTGGAACACTCAATCTCAGTTATTTTTGTGGGTGACAGGCAAATCGGATAATATAATAGATAATAAGGCAGTAGAACACAAATATTTAATAATGGAAAGAGTATATCGAATGCGAAGAAACCATCGTAGATCTCAGAGTTGGGCAGCAACTAAGATCACAACAATCACAATGAACAAAGGCAGCAACTCTGGCTGATCTGGCCGACGGCGGGGTTGACGGCGAGCGGGGGCGGCATCGGCGGCGAGGTGCGCCGGCGCCGGCAGAGGCGCACGGGGGTGGCGCTGGTGGTCAGGGGATTGGCTGTCGACGGGTGGTGCTGGTCGAGGGCAGGAGGTGGAGTTAGGAGATTTGGAGATGATCGGCCATGATCAGTGCCGTTGTGGGCAGAGTTGGTTGCAGTGTTGGTCGGCAGCGATGTCGGGTGGCTTCGGGAAGAAGACAGAGGTGAAGGGTTGCTTCGGGTTGCGATGGATTGGGGGTGCTCGGCAGTGGAGGAGATGCAGTCGATGGTGAAGGCAAGGTGGGTTCGATTGATGGGGCTGCGGGATGACAGAGTTGGAGGAAGCTCGATGGTGGATGGGTTTCAGGAAGTAGTTGGAGGGAGAAAGAGATGAAGAAGAAGTTGGGGATTTGGGAAATTAGGGTTAGAGATTTGTCTTTGGGAGATTTTTAATTTGGGGTAGATTTTAAAGTTAATCACTAACTCTAAAATTGTATTAGGATTTATCACAAACCCTAATAATTTAGATCTCAGTTGTATCACACAAAGGAGAGGGGAAGAGCAAAAACTCAACACAATAAATTTTAATCAAGAGTGGCATATTTTCTCATTAATTTCAAGGCCTATAAATAGGCTCAAAATACATCTTGATACAAATCTCAAAATATTCTCATAATCTAAAAAATACAAAAAAAGATTACATATGGCTATAATTGCCAGAAACAAAAATGGTACTGAAATAAAAATCCTAAACTAAACAGGAAAGATGTCCTCATCAATTAAATTGTTTGGGTTTAGAGATATATTTCAGTCTAATATTTTTCTATTGGATGGTTGGAAAATCCATCCTGCTCCAGTGCTTTATCTGTGCCCAATGCTCACATTGGCATTGTAACCTCTTCTATTGTGAATTTGTCCTCTAGTACTGCCGAATGCCTATCACTCGCCATACCTTGTTACACTCTCACATCTAAATGAATTAAATATATTCTGAAGGAACCATCAATGTGCGTTCTATTTCATTTAAATCCTTCATAATGCCCCCTTTGGCCTCCTAATTATTTATCTGGTTCGTCTTATGCCTGGCATTAGTCACCTTGTGAAAGTAAGTAGTATGGAAGTCCCTTTTCTGCAGCCAATTAACTTTTAACCTTTGTCTTCACATGACTTTTTAGCTCACATAAATATTCTTGATCTTCGTTCTCCACTCCTCGAGCTCCTTTTTCCCATTCTTATCCAAGTTGTAGTTTTCCTCCTTTTTCTTTAGATTCTCTATTCTTAATAGATTATGCTCCTTTCTGACGATGAAATTATCAAACTTGGCCTTGCTCCACTTCTTCAATCTCTTTCTCAGCTTGGGTAACTTCTCCATGAGGATAATTGCTGAATCCATTCTAGTGTTTTGTTGCCCCCCAGCATTCCTTAATCACCCCATCTAGGTCTGGTGCCTCTAATCACATCTTTTCAAACATGAAAAATTTCTTAAGCGATGTTTTTTCCTCTCCATCACCTAGCAGAATTGGCACGTGATCCGAAGTATTGCGAACACATTACTTGGCACTAACACCCGATCAATCTTGGCCATGGAAGGTTCGTTGTATTTGTACATGTTGGACCATGTAAATCTTATATGGGAAGTTCCATTCTCCACCAACTCCAATCTGTTAATTAGGTTGTTGAAACCCCTTCCATCTCTCCTGTTCACTTATCCTTTATGTTCGTCCCTAAATCTTTCGATATTGAAGTTGCTTCCCATCACCCACGGTAGATTCCAGTTCCTCTTCGCCGATGTTATCTCTTCTTGGGAATCTTTTCTCTTTGCTCTACGGATTGTCCATAAACAGCACGGTAAAGACTTTCCTAGTCT